>CAUYPK010106034.1:0-58477 GCA_963574355.1 Loris lydekkerianus
TTCTAAAAAATCAAGTTTATTTAAAAAAAGAACAGTAGAAAGCACTGTAGCAAACTGGAAATAGCATGAACCTCTAAGTAAGAAAAACCTAAGTTTTATACTCTTGGATAAATTGCATGACTGAATCTGTGTATATGTATAATATAGAAATGCTGATAGCCTTTATTATGGATTTCAATATTCTTAGTTTAAAATATTTGTCAACATGACATTCTGATTTTTTCACTTAGAAAATATGGTTATCGTATTTCAGTTGTTAGACTTTTCACCATGGAATTTTAAAACTACGTACTTCTAGACACTTTTTTTTTTTTGCTAACAGTCTCATTCTACTGCCCAGGTTAGAGCACATGATCATCATAGCTCACAGCAACCTCCAATTCCTTGGTTCAAGCAATTCTACTGTCTCAGCACTCCAAATACCTAGCACTAAAGGGGCCCAACACAATGCCTGCCTAATTTTTCTTTTTTTTTTAGTAGACATAAGGTCTCATTCTTGCTCAGGTTGATCTCCAACTCTTGAGCTTAAGAGAACCCTCCTGCCTCAACCTTCTAGAGCAGCAGTTCTCAACCTGTGGGTGGCGACCCACAGGAACTATATTAAAGGCTCCTGGCATTAGGAAGATTGAGAAGCACTGTCCTAGAGTGTTAGGATTACGGGGGTGAGACACCACGCCTGGCCAGTCTAGCCACATTTTTAAAAAATAAAATGTACAAATGTGAGATTTAGGGAAAATCATGTAATTTTAGCCACCAATTTGTACAATTTGTATAATTATGAAAAAATAACACCAATGGCTATATTTGCTAGATTTTCTGTGACTAACGTGAGAAAATCAACCAATCTTGAACCAGACTTTCTCAGTTGTTCACTTGCTGCTTAGAGCTTTTTTCTCTGCCTACCCATTTTTGATAGCAGTCAAAAAATTAAAATTTAAAATCTTGAGCTTTATATTGCATTATTAATTTGTTAGTTATAATCATAGCACATATTTAGTAGGACATACTTGATCTTCTCTCATTTTTTTTGCATATGCCTTATACTAAAATTTCTGACTTGTAAATCTTTTTTTTTTTTTGACACAGTCTCACTATGTTGCCATACGTAGAGTGCCTTGGCATTACAGCTCACAGCAACCTTCAACTCCTGGGCTTAAGAAATTCTCTGGCCTTATCCTCTCAAGTAGCTGGGACTACAGGCACCCGCCACAATGCCTGGCTATGTTTTTTTTGGTTGTAGTTGGCATTGTTGTTTGGCAGGCCCAATCTGGTTCAAACCCGCCAGCTACAGTATATGTGGCTGGTGCCCTAGCTGCTGAGTATAGGTGCCGAGCCTATAAATCATTTTTTAATATGGAATATCTACTATGGTAATAATCTAGAAGAATGCTGAGTAAGGTAAATGAGAGATTTGCAGTTTATATTTTTTGATCTTTGTTTTCATGTTTCTCTAATAGTTTTAATTTTTTTATTCATTGATTTATTCATTCTAAATATATATATTGAACATCTACTACACACAT
Source organism: Loris lydekkerianus (assembly GCA_963574355.1). Lineage (NCBI taxonomy): Eukaryota > Metazoa > Chordata > Mammalia > Primates > Lorisidae > Loris > Loris lydekkerianus. The sequence goes on from CAUYPK010106034.1 coordinate 1,524, forward strand.
TGTATTAGGTGGTGTGCATTGATGAATAAAGCAGACATAAGTTCTTCTTGAAGCTTACTCTGTATAGTAGTAAAGATAGAATTAAGCATGTACTCAAATTTCTGATTACAGGTTGTGATTATTTGGCTGGGCGTGGTGGCTCATGCCTGTAATCCTAGCACTTTGGGAGGCCGAGGTGAATGGATTGCATGAGCTCAGGAGTTTGAGACCAGCCTGAACAAGGGCGAAGCCCCATCTATACTAAAATAGAAAAACTAGCCAGGTGTGGTGGCACACACCTATAATCCCAGCTACTGAGGAGGTTGAGGCAAGAGGATCACTTGAGCCTAAGAGTTTGAAGTTGCTATTAGCTAAGATGCCATGGCATTCTACCCAGGGTGACAGAGTATGATTCTCAAAACAAACAAAAAAAAAACCAAAACCCCAAATTGTGGTAATTCTATACCTAAAACAAATAAAGAATAGTATTTACTTAGACTGGATGTTAGGAAAGGCCTTCCTTAAGAGGTCATACTGAGGCTTTAAGTAGGAGTAGCTGTAGGAAAAAAGGAAAAGAGTACTCATCTAAACAAAAGGCATATTCAAAGATCTTGAGGTAGAAGAAAATTTGGCTTATTTGAGGAGTAAAAGGGAGGCCAATGTGGCCAGATCATAATGCAGTGGGGCTGACTGAGAAAACTAGAGAAATGGGCAAGGACCAGATCATGTGAGGCTTTACAGACCATAGTAGGAAGTTAGGATTTTTTTTTTTTTCTTCCATGAACTATGGGGAAACCATTGAAAGATTTTCAACTGGAAGTGACCATATTTCTGCTTTCAAAAAATGCTTGGGCTGCTCTTTGGAGAACAGATTATAGAATATAATGTTAGAAGGCAGGAGCCAATAGGGAGGCAATTACAGGTGAGAGGTGATACATGGAGTTGACTAGAATTAGATTTAAGACATATTTTGGAGATAGAACCTGCAGGGCTTACTGGTAAATTGAATAGGAGGCTTGAGGCAAAGGAATAAATAAAGGATGACTCCAGATTTCTGGTTAGAGCAACTGCCCTGTATGTTTGCAGTGCTTTCTGAGATAAGAAATACTAGGTCAGGCTTAGTGTCTATAGGTCAGTGGCTAGGGTGCCAGCCACATACACTGGAGCTGGCAGGTTTGATACTAGACCGGGCCTGCCAAATAACAATGATAGCTACAACCAAAAAATAGCTGGGCGTTATGGCAGGCACCTGTAGTCCCAGCTACTTGGGAGGCTGAGGCAGGAGAATCACTTAAGCCCAAGAATTTGAGGTTGCTTTGAGCTGTGTTGCCATGGCTCTCTACCCAGGGCAACATAGTGAGACTTTGTCTCAAAAAAAAAAAAAAAGAAGAAGAAGAAGAAATACTAGGCCAAAGCAGATTTGGTGGAGGGAGTGGAAGTTGGAATGGGGAGTATAGTTCTGATTTGGTAAGTTTCAGATGAATGAGACTCCAGTGGAGAATGCAAATATTAATAGTTGAATGTATGATTTTGGAGTTTGGAGGAGAGGTTTGTGTTAGGGATATACAGATAGTCCCTAGTTTACCATGGTTCAACTTAACAATTTTTTGACTTTATGATGGTTTATCAGGATGTAGCTTCATCTTTACTCCAGGAGCATCTGTACATTTGGGAGTAATCAGAAAACAGTTAATGTTTAAAGTCCTGGGACTAATGAGATCACTTAGGCCACATGCAGATTATTTGAGGATTGTTTTGCTTATCTGTGGTATCAGTATCTCAAAAAGTATGCACAGACCTTTTCTTTTGTTCACCCGCATTCATTGATAATTTGTGTATTTGAGCCAAGACATCTTTTACTCTTTCAGTATGTAGCAGAAAAGAAAAAAACGTTGGATACCCCTGATGGGGTTGGGGGAAAAGAGATAAGAAGGCCCATGATCAACTCCTTAATCTTTTGAGATTCTATAACATTATAATTAACTTAATTTTTTTTTGACCAAGTTAGATGGGATCCATCAATCAGAGAGAATTATGTATCTCTGTCTTCTCTTTTCATAGTTCGTAAAGTCAACACAGGAAACAAACCAAACTGCAGTTTTTTTTGTTTTGTTTTTTTTAGCTAAACATCTTAACCTGAAGACCTCTTTTAATAAAATAACTTTCTTTAGGGTGGTGCCTGTGGCTCAGTGGGTGGGGTGCCAGCCCCATATTCCGAGGGTAGCAGGTTCAAACCCAGCCCCGGCCAAACTGCAACAAAAAAATAGCTGGGTGTCCTGGCAGGCGCCTGTAGCCCCAGCTACTTGGGAGGCTGAGGCAAGAGAATCGCCTAAGCCTAGGAGTTGGAGGTTGCTGTAAGCTATGATGTGATGGCACTCTACTGAGAGTGATAAAGTGAGATGCTGTCTCTACCAAAAAAAAAATAAATAACTTTTTTTAGTATATTCATAAACTTTTCTGGAAAGTAGTCATTATTTTGAACTTTTTAAAGGGGATATAGGTATGAAAAGTGGAAGAAACTAAATCAAATATTAAATTTCCAAAAACTTTTCCTAGAATCTTGTTTATTATAAATCAGTTACTCTCTGGTAACAATTTCTGTTCTTGTCCATAATCTCATCAAATAACAGAATGGAAAACAAACGAGAACTTTCGATTGGATTGGGATTTCTAATTAATTTATATTTATTCAGGTCCAGTGTCCTATACTAATAGTAGAAGTTGATTGACATCAAAGGCAAAAGTAGGTGATGACAATAAAATTCAACTTTTGGCCGGGCGTGGTGGCTCACACCTTAATCCTAGCACTCTGGGAGACCAATTAGATTGTTTGAGCTCTTGAGTTCAAGACCAGCCTAACAAGAAGAGGATCGCTTGAGCCCATGTTGAAGGTTGCTGTGAGCTATGATGTTACAGCACTCTATCCAGGGAGATAGCTTGGGACTATGTCTCAAAAAACTAAAGTTCAACTTTATTTCTGGATATATGGCTTTGTCCCTGCCCAGGAATGTTTTTGAGCTAGCTTTTTATTTAGAAAGTATATCAAAAGCCATTTTACCCAATTCTGTTTCTTTGGATTTTTTTGGTAATCCATAAGTAACTATGGATATTTTGTTTTGTGTGCATTTTGGCTAGCTTGCTGTTTGATTAACTCTGTAGTTCTAAAACTCATCAAAATTAATTTTTAAAGTTCTTTCTAAAACGAGGCATTTCAGAGTCCTATTATTTTCACTTTACTATGTCAAAAAATACTTTTTAGGCTACCAAGAATATTTACCAGGCGGTGCCTGTGGCTCAAAGAAGTAGGCCGCCAGCCCCATATACCGGAGGTAGTGGGTTCAAACCCGGCCCGGCCAAAAACTGCAAAAAAAAAGTGTCAAATATGTTAAAACATACGGAAAGAATGCCTCAAAAATAGGTTATCAATAAAAAAAAAAAAAAGGAATAGAAGAATATTTACCTACTACTGTAAGCCCTCCTGTAGCCATATCACCATGTTAAAAGAATACTGGCTCCCCTACTTTCTTTAGTTGTTCCTGTACCCACCTAACCTTTTGTAAATATCATTAAACTTCTATAGGGGAAATTTCTTTCTTTTTTAAATGTAGGTGCTACACATAGGCCTATATGCTGATTTTTGTTATTAATTATTATTATTATTTTTATTGTTTCTTGGATGAGAGCTAAGATTTCATGCTAATGTTGTACTGTGCTGTTATGACTAGTGGGTACTAAAAGCCCCCAATTTCATAACATGCTAAAAGAAACATAAAGTTGTAAGTACTCTGTTTTCGAGAATTAGAGCTGAAATTAGTTTAAAACCAACATATACATAATACAAAATAAATAATTTTACCTTTCCATAATGTTAGAAACCAAAGAGCAAGTATAATGTCTATGTACCACCACTTGCTTTCTATCAGTATTTTTTTGTTTAGAAAAATTAGTAAGAGCCAGGCATGGTGATTCATGCCTGTAAATCCTAGTACTTTGGGAGACTGAGGCTGGAGGATCTTGTGAAGCCAAGAGTTTGAGACCAGCCTGGGCAAAATAGTAAGACCCTATTTCTTGTTTTCCTTTTTTTTTTTTGAGAAAGAGTCTCATTTTATCGCCCTTGGTAGAGTGTCCTGGCGTCACACTCACAGCTCACAGCTACCTCCAACTCCAGGGCGTGTAAGACCCTATTTTTAAAAAGATTATTTTAAACTAAGAAAAATCAATAGGCCTGTTAAAGGATTTGGCTGAAATCCTTTCCTATGTTTTATTTAGCAAAGTAATTAATTTTAATGTGCTACAATTTATTCACTTGAACATTTGGGCTGTAATATATATTTTTAAAATATATGATATATATCTTATATACGAGATATATAAAATTCTGTAGGGAGCATTTTGTACATAAATGTTTAAGCAACACACACATCTCCTTCCTCATTTCTTTAAAATAAATACTGTAATATATTAAGTCCAAGGTGATGAATATCTTTAAGACTTTTGATATGATGTCATACTTTTCAGAAAAAAATTTACCATTTTTAACTCTCAGACATTAGTGTGTGAGTTCCTTTTCTTTTTTTCTAGCTTTGGAAACATTTGTAGTATCATATCTTTTCCAATCTGAAAGAGGAAAATTATAGCTTGTTTTTTGAATTTTTGATTAGCTAATTAAGGAGGACATGTTTATTTTCTGATTTCTTTTTTTTTTTTTTTTGAGACAGAGTCTCAAGTTGTCATCCTGGGTACAGTGGTGTGGCGTTATAGCTCACAGCAACCTCCAACCCTTGGGCTCAAGCAATCCCTTGCCTCAGTTTTTCTATTTTTAGTAGAGACGGGTCTCGCTTTCGCTTAAGCTGATCTTGAACTCCTGAGCTCAAGAAATGTACTTGCCTTGACTGATAGATGTGGATTACAGGCATGAGCCACTGCACCCAGTCCATTTTCTGTTTTTTGTTTTTTTTTTAAATCAAATGAATCAGAAATTACTAATGTAGATAGGCAGAACAATATATCTTTATTCCACCATAACATGAAAAAAAATTGCCTATAAATGGCTACAAGAGAATATATTTTCAAATCTTCCTATCTTGAGAGACTGGATATAAATTTTCAAATCTGCTATGAATATCTCAAGCTCTAACCAGTGTTCAGTGGGATATTAACATTCTGAATTCATCGTATCAGAACATAAATTAGCTAGTTCTTTGAAAACACTGGAACACAAATGGAGAATTCAACAGCCACACTTCAGTGATTTGCTCACAATCCACCAATGGGCAAAATGCAGGCAGGACTGCCAGCTGCTCTACATCTGCACACATTTGTGCAGAACTAATTTTAATAGCAGATGTTGGGGGGGGGGAGGGAACTACAGCCTCCCCTCTGAGAAAGTTGAAAGTTGGACCTATCCCGTGACTTCTCAGATGCTCCAGAAACCTGTTAACCAGAGTTTCATTCCTAAAATACCATATTTTGTTTCCCTTCCTTCTCATGTAAGAAGTTTTAGAAATACTTAAGGGAATTGAACTTCAGAAAGTCTTAGTACTGCTTCAGTTGGCTCCATGTGATGTTACTGTGTATAGAAGATTCATCGTCTACAATTATAGTTCACCCATGAAAGATCCTATTCTGACTCTTGTGGTACACAGACTTCATTTGTATTATTAATATAGCCATCTAAAAGAAAGCACGTTTCTTTGTTTTGTATTGAGGTAAAAGTTACAGGTAATGAGGAGAAACTTTAAGAACAAACTATTATTTTTTATCAGACAATGGTAAGACATGGTAATTCTAGTAGAAATGTGCTGCATCAAATGTACCTTGTACAGATTTTAGGTTTATGAAACCAGTACTCCAGGTCTCCAAAGAAGTTCACACAGACTGTGATAAATGCCTTTGTGACATTTGTCAGTATCCTTGCTCACATGTGAGCATTTAATCAAATCTGGTTCTTTCTGAGACTTGCTTACTGCTGAAAAGCTAAATAAATTCTTTTGTTGTAATTTGGTTACTTAACATTTTATTTAATTTTTAAAATTAGGCACTATATTCACAGGGTTCAAAAAGAAAAAACTTATAAAAGAATATATAGTGGTGTCGCCCATAGCTCAGTGGGTAGAGCACTGGCCACATACACCCAGGCTGGCGGGTTTGAACCCAGCCTGGGCCAGCTAAATCAATGACAACTGCAAAAGAAAAAAAAAAAAAATAGCTGGGCGTTGTGGTGGATACCTGTAGTTCCAGCTACTTGGGAGGCTGAGGCAAGAGAATCATTTAAACCCAAGAGTTTGAGGTTGCTATAAGCTGTGATGCCATGGCACTCTACCCAGGGCAAAAGCTTGAGACTCTGTGGGGGCGGGGGAGGATGTATAGTGAAGTCTTCCTCTTACCTTTGTCCTCTGGCCATCCAGTTCTCTTCACAACATTAGTAACTAATGTTACTCGTTTTCTGTGTCTCTTTCCATAAGCATTCTATGCATAGATGTGTGTGCGTGCGTGCATGCATTTCCCCTCTCTTACACTAATGCTAGCATACTAACTATATGCAATATTCTATCCCTTCTTTTCACTTTATCTGATTTAGAAATATATCCAAATTAGCATGTGAAAAACTTGCTTGTTTTTATTTATTCCTAGATACGATAGAGTTTCACTCTTTTGCCCAGGCTAAATGCCATGGTATCAGCCTAGCTTATAACAACCTCAAACTCCTGGATTTAAACAACCCTGCCTGAGCCTCCCAAGTGTCCAGACTACAAGCATCTACCACATGCCCAGCTAATTTTTCTGTTTTTAGTACAGATATGGTCTTGCTCTTGTTCAGACTAGTCTCGAATTCGTGAGCTCAAGGGATCCTCCTGCCTTAGCCTTCCACGGTGCTAGAATTACAGGCGTGAGTCACTGTGCCTGGCTTGGAATAGTTTTATTTTTAATAGATGTAACTAAAACAAAACCTGAAAAAAAAAATGGTATCGACAAATGTTCCACGCAAGAAGTTCATTCCTAAGCACCAGGTTTCTCTTTAGGATCAGGCCAGTGATTATCATAAACTCCTGTGGTTTAGGATCTATTTCTGTTGCCCATGAAAAGAGTTCTGGTTTCAATCTCTGCAGAAATTAGACACAGACTAATTTCTTTAGGAGACCTTCCTATACCTTGTATCTGTTCCTGAGAAAAAGCCACTGTCAGAATCAGCTTATCTTTTTCTGTGAAGTTTGAGGAACTCCTTTCTCAGCGATTAATCAGGTCTTGTTCACAAGGGTCTCTGCTAATCCTCTGGCCTGGGCAGGGTGCCTCTTCCCTATGGTTTATGAGTTCCCAATCCTTAGTCCTTCCTTGATGCTTTCCCATTTTGCATCTGTAGTCTTCTTGCTTTTATTAGTTGGGGCAAAATTCTTGTCCTGGCTCTTCCTTTTGGCGTAAAGTTTAGGGACCCAAGATGGTTTTCCCTTTGGCTTCTACAAGAAACCTGGGAAGCTACAGTGGCCCCAATGGAAAAACTCTGGAGATGAAACTATGAGATCTTAGAAGCCAAGCTAACTTGAGGCAAAGGACACTGCAAGGGGGTAGCCCTATACCTATCTCTGGACCCTTACCTCAAATTTGAGCTTTAACTCACCATGAAGCTGTTCTTTTGGCATGTTTGGCTTGGATTTTAGGCAATCAGCACTCTTGGTTGTAGGAGGCAGTTCTTAATCATTGAAGCCCTTAAATTTCTAATATCCCTATTTAGTTTGGGGGAGTTTCTCACCATGCTGACCCTCATGATCTCTCCCAATTACAATTGAGTAGGTAAGACTCCTTAGTATTGACTATCCTTCTGGATACAGCAAAGGTAGGGCCTACTTCTCCTTATGGAATCTCTGGCCCTTGAATAATTCTAAGTTCATCTCCAAAATCCCTTTTCTAAGGTGGAAACTAATTTTAAAAAATTCCCTATTTCTTTGATGAACTCTTTTTCTAGATACTCCTCTGTTCTCTGGCTCTGGGACATTGTTATTTCATGGCTAGAACCTTTTGAGACACTTGTTCTCCCATCTCTTTGTACATTTCTTGGCATTGCTCAACTTGTAGTCAGCCCTGGGCTGCTTTTATTAGCCCTCTATAAAGTCCCATTTTCCCAGGTTATTTCTATGATGTTGATGAGAGGGGCTGAGAATCTATTTTTCCTCCCTGTTCAGGTGAGGGGGGAGGATTTTACAGGCCCTTGACCAATAATATAATAGAGACTCTCCTAAGAATTCTATGGTGGGGACTGATTTTCTATGATCACCCTGTGTTCTACTTGCATGAGGGTTTCCCCCAAGGAACATGGCAACCTTACTATGGTGTGAGCCCCTGAAATATGGGTGACTGAGGAGAAAAAGTAAGACGAGGGCAGAAGCTGTAATTGGGCTTCTCTCACCTTTAAACAATTTTAAAGATTCAATTACCTTGAGAAGTAGGCCCTACCTCTGCTGTACCCAAAATTGAATGAGTTTTTAGTACATGTCAAGGTTTTGGATCAGGGAAAGAGAGCCCTAGAGAGGTATTCAGGCAATGTTCCCCTTAGATGGTTTTAATGGTTGATATAATTGTTTCTCCAAAGAAAATAGAATGAATCTTGGGATTTATAACCTTTCACTCAGATCCTTCTAGGTAGCCTGTCTCATCATAATCCAGTTAGTCAGTTAAAATGCAAAATGACCTTGCTACAGTGTGAGATCTTGTTGCTGGAATGCTATATAGGAATTATTTGCAAATACAAAATCATCACTTTCACTTTAGCCCCCTAGTCCTTAATTTTAGGTATCTCTAGCCTTCCTTGCTAATAAACTTAGCTTCTTCACCCAGTACTAGAGCTAAATCTTTCAGTTCTCTTATTTATTAAGGAAGCAATCAGGCTCTTTACTTGCAAGAAAACAGACCTAATCTTTGGTTCTAAGTAAGAACTATTCTTTTCACTGTCATCTGAAACCTGACTTGGTAGTGTCTCAGGATTCTATCTCAGTAACAGCAATCTTTCTGCACTTGTCTTTCTTTGCATGCATTGCCAGACAAATGTCCAAGGGACGCTTTTCTCTTCTTTCTTACTGTCTAGTCTTCAAATTTCTCTTGCTTTCTAAAGTTCCCTAGTTTCTCTAAAATGGCCTTCTTTTTTGCTGTTTGAACCCCCATTTTCCAAAGAGGTAATAGTTCTACCTCTTTGCATACGCTACAAAAGGATACAGTGATTATATTACATGATATACACATTAACATCTCTAAAGCCCAATTTACTTTTATAGCACAGGTTCCAAATCAAGCTACAAAGAATTTTAAAGTTATTTGTATGGAAGGGTTGGGAGATGGTCGTGCTTAAACCACAGACATGTATGGAAGGGTTGGGAGATGGTCGTGCTTAAACCACAGACAGCTCTCTGTATATTAGTCTGAGGAGAGAAATAAGTAACTGGAATTCTATAGTTTTAAAGACTATGAAGTACGTAAGTAAACGGGGGTCAATAAGAATTGTGTACTTTTAGCCTACCGAGTGTTAAGCTTGCAGTACCTCCTTGTTTTGCAACCTCATGAAGTTGATAGAACTAATTTTTAAAAAAGCCCTACACAGAACAAGATGGAGATAAGCAGCTAACTTGTTAATAATAGCAGAAGCCTAACCCAAAATGGAAAATAATTGAGTATTTGGTTTGCTTAAGTGGAGACAAAACAACCTCTTTATAGATTATATTTCAATTTTAAGCCACTTAATTAGCAACTAGAGACGTAAATCCAAGGGTTTCTCTTTTGTATCTTGATATTCCACATCTAGAAGTTCTGAGATGCTGCTGCTAATTTTTGCTTATTCTTTTTGTGGGCTTTTAGCCAAGATTGAACACCACCACTGTCTTCTTTGCTTTTACCTGTCTTTATAAACTTGTTTGTTACTTGTTTATTAACTTGTTCTTGCTTTTATAGATGATTACTTTTCAAAATCTGCCACGGTACCTAACTTAATATGTATGTTGCACTTGATAGGTGTTCACCAAATGCAGGTAGTGGCCCTGTAGGTAAACTGAATGATCTGTACATATGAATAGTTACTTTTGCATCTCACTGGAGATACAGCAGTGGCCCTGTATATAAAGGGATGACCTATGCATATGAAAAGTTTAGTACTTTTGTTGTATTACTGGAGATACATCACTGGACATATAACTTTCCTTTTGGTGGTTTTGCTATCAATTGTTAGTTTATGAATCCAGGCATTAGGTAGGACTGTTTCTGTAAGAAGACATAATTCAAGATCTACACATAAATTTCTGAATAATCTTTGTATTGCTTGTTTCCAATTAATGGACTTTTCTGAACTGGTTTCAAACTCCTCCAGTATAGTCTCCTTTGTATCCTTATTTCTGATCTAGGAAGGCACTTATTTTTTTAAAAATTTTATTTATTTATTTTTGGAGACAGTGTCACGTTTGTCATCTTTGGCAGAGTGCCGTGTGGTCATAGCTCACAGCAACCTCAAACTCTTGGGCTCAAGCAATTCTCCGGCTTCAGCCTCCCAAGTAGCTGGGACTACAGGTGCCTGCCACAACACCCCGCTATTTTTAGAGACAGGATCTTGCTCTGGCTCAGGCTGGTCTCAAACCTGTGAGCTCAGGCGATCCACATGCCTTAGCCTCCCAGAGTGCCAGTATTACAGGCATGAGTTGTTTTTTCTTTTTTTTGGTATCGTAAATTAAAGACCGTACCAAACTGGCTAAGGTGGGAGGATCACTTGAGTCCAGGAGTTCCAGGTTACAGTGAGTTATGGCTGGTCCACTTGCCTAATCAGGAGCAAGACCCTATCTCTACTAAAAATAGAAAAATTAGCCAGGTGCAGTGGTGTGTGCCTGTAGTCCCAGCCACTTGATAGGCTGAGGGAGGAGGATCCTTGAGCCCAGAATATGAAGTTGCACGGTTATGATAATGCCAGTGCACACTAGCCTGGGTGACACAGTAAGACTCTTGTCTTGAAAAAATAAATAAATAAAACAAAATAAAGCAAAACAAACAAAAAACCAAGCCCATTCAGATTCAGTGAAATATTTGTTCTTCTTCTCCTTCAAGGAAAGATTTTTTTGGAGTAATTCTGATTTCTTCTTGGTATCGATGATTCCTCCTTAAACTGGTATTAAAAGTTCTTTAGAGTTCTGGCAATTGAAACAGTTCATTTTAACTCTCATGGCAAATTTTCCACCAGGGAGAGGTTGAATCCCAAGTCATCTATATCCCTTAAAACTAAACCATTTTACAGGCTGAATATGAAACTGGATTGTAAAGAATTCCTACTGGTGTTCTCTAATTTCCAGGTTGAGTTTAAACTGCTGATGCTTTTTCATCCCTCCAAGCTCTGATATTAAAATAATAGATAAGATTATCATTTAGCATAGCAGCAAATATTTAATTGTGGTGCTGTATCAATTCTTAAGTTGCAGGAATTACTTCAGGCCCCATTTTAGCTTTTTTTTTTTTTTTTTTGAGACAGAGTCTCACTGTGTTGCCCTCAGTAGAGCTGTGGCATCACAGCTCACAGCAACCTCAAACTCTTGGGCTTAAGTGATTCTCTTGCCTCAGTCTCCCAAGTAGCTGGGATTACAGGTGCCCACCACAATGTCTGGCTGTTTTTTTAGAGACAGTGTCTTGCTCTTGCTCTGGCTGGTCTTAAACTCCTGACCTCAAGCAATACACCTGCCTCAGCCTCCCAAAGTGCTAGGATTACAGGCATGAGGCACTACACCTAGCCCAAGATTTTATTTAGTAGATATGAGTGATTGTTTGAGAATCACTGCTTTGAGTATTTTCCCCCTATTTTAGAAACATGCCCTTTTAGGATAGATGGTAATATTAGAAAAAAGGAACAGGGAACGAAAAAAAAAAAAACAAAAAACCTTAAGGAGATGACAGAGTCTACTGGCTTTTTTCAGTTATCTCTGTGTGAGGGTGTGAATTTACCACTATAAGTAATGTAGCATTTGTATGGGATCTGACATGCTGCCATAAGTGAACATTCAAAGAATGAAAAGCAAAACCTCTAACTCTTATCACTGTTGTTTGCAATAAAGGACTTAGGGAAGGGGAGGTATAGTGGAAGAGTATGAATGTTATATGGAAGAAACCTGAGTTAAAATCCCTGCTCTGCCACTTAATAAATGAATTTGGAGGGTATAATCTCATTGGGTTATTTAAGTATTAAATAAGATAATGTGAAGTGCTCTGCTTGTAGTAGCTATCCATCAAGGTGATTTGCATAGAAGCTGGCCTCCTCCATTGCTTTTATATGCTCAGGAATCTTTTCAACTCTATGAGTGATAAATTTTATCCAAAAAAGAATTGAGTCCAAACAATTGCAGCCCTATGCATGCTATAGAAATAGATATGATTAGAAGATGTGGGTCCTATTCTTTAAGTATACAAAATCTGTTTAGGGAGTTAGGATTCTTTCTATTGAAAATACTGAAATGTCATATTAAAATGGATAAACTGTGATTTTTTAACATAAGCCCAGAGGGGAGGCAGTTATCAAGGTTCTGGTTATTTCCATCTTTTCTGCTCTACCATCTTTAATATTCTGCTTTTGTCTTTGGGGCTCTACTTTGAAGGTCATAAAGTTATCACAGCTCAAGATATTATATCTTTGCAAGACTGCATCCAAGGTATAAAAAGGGCAGATTCTTTTGTCAAGTCACCTTTATTTAGGGGGAAAGTCTTTCCCACAAGCCCCCGACCTCCCACCCCCCAACTTGCCCTCAAGTATTATTGACCAGGATTAGGATATATTGACTGTGTGTTGGGCTCCAGGGTGGCTAATCTGGAAAGGCAGGTATTTGGCATTTTTAGCCTGAGCGATGAGACTGGTAGGTAAGAGAGGTGAGAGATGACTGAGTAGACAAGAGAGAATCTGCCACAAGGAGACAAGACCATGCACAGATTGTAGTTCTAGGCAATTTATCATTAGGTTGAATTGTGTACTGTAGGCCAGAGAGGTAGGCAAACTTTTTCTGGTAAGGGCAAGGTAGTAAATATTAAGTATTTACTAGGTGTAAATAATAAATATTTTAAACTTTGCCAGACACATATGATATCTTTTGCATATTCTTCTTCTTCTTTTTTTTTTTTTAAACAACCCTGTAAAAGTGTGAAAACCAAGGCTGGGCACAGTGGCTCATGACTACCTCAAGAACTGAAGCAGGAGGATCCCATGAGGCCAAGAGTTCAAAGCTATAATCTGACCTATGATTATGCCACTGTACTCCAGTCTGGGTGACAGAGCGACACCATCTTTAAAAAAAAGAAAGGGGCGTGGCGCCTATAGCTCAGTGGCTAGGGTGCCAGCCACATACACCGGGGCTGGTGGGTTTGAACCCGACCCGGGCCTGCTAAATAACAATGACAACAACAACAACAAAGATAGCCAGGCATTGTGGTGGGTGCCTGTAGTGACTTGGGAAGCTGAGGCAAGAGAATTGCTTAAGCTGAAGAGTTTGAGGTTGCTGTGAGCTGTGATGCCATGGCATTCTACCAAGGGCAACATAGTGAGATTCTGCCTCAAAAAAAAAAAAAAATAAATAAATAAAAATAAAAAAAGGAAGGGAGGGAGGGAGAAGGAAAAAGAAGGGGAAAAAAACAGGCAATTTGGTGAGCTAAGGTAGGGGTATCCTTTGACATCAGAAGTGTGAGACTAGCCTAAGCAACATAGGGAGACCTAGTCTCTACAAAAAAAAAAAAAAAAAATTAACCAGACATAGTGGCATGTGTGTTAGTCCTAGCTACTGAAGAGGCTGAGGTAGGAGAATTGCCTGAGCCCATGGGTTTGAAGCTGCAGCAAGCTATGGTGACACAACTGTACTCTAGCCTGGGCAGCAGACCAAGACCCTGTCTCAAAAAAGGAAGGAAGGAAGAGGGGGAGGAAGGGAGGAAGGAAGGGTATGTGCAAGGAACTGTAGAACTGTGGATGCCTAGAAGAATAAAACATTCAATTTGTCCTGATTTAAACTTTCAAATTGATTCAATCTAATTATTGCTATCCTTCAATATCCATAGATTATATCCTTAATACTAGACAATTAAGTTACAAATCTGCACTACTGATCACAAAAATGACTATTTAGAATATGCATTTGGATAAAATTCATATCATGTCAGAAAAAGAAATTCAAACATTTTGCTGCTTTTGTTACTAAGTTTTTAAGATCCTCTTTATATACAAGGTGTATATTATATATAACTATAGTGTAATTTTGTGCTTCTCAATATATTGGTGTAAATATTGGATTTTTTTTTTTTTTTTAAGACAGACTCTCTCTTTGCCACCCTTAGTAGAGTTCTGTGGCCTCATAGCTCACGGCAACCTCAAACTCTTGGGCTTAAGCGATTCTCTTGCCTCAGCCTCCCAAGTAGCTGGGACTACAGGCACCTGCCACAATGCCCAGCTATTTTTTTAAAGAGCTGTTGTTTTGCTAGTCTCGAACCCTTGAGCTCAGGCAGTCTACCCGCCTTGGCCTCCCAGAGTGCTAGGATTACAGAGGTGAGCCACCTTGTCTGGCCTAAATATTGGATTCTAAAAAAAAAAATAGTTGTTTTCCTCATTAAAACCTTAAGAGAAGATTAGGGTGGTAGACAGAATAGTGATCCTCCAAAGTACTATCCTAATCCCCTATGAATCTGTGGATATGCTGTGTTACTTGGTAAAAGGAGAATTACTAATCACAGATCTTTTTTTTTTGGTGGGGGTATGGACAGTCTCATTCTGTTTCCCTGGGCTAGAGTGTAGTTGCATCGTATTAGCTCACTGTAACCTTAAACGCTTGGGCTCAAGTGATTCTTTCACTTCAGCCTCCTGAGTAGCTGGGACTACAGGCTTGTGCCACTATGCCTGACTAATTTTTCTGTCTTCTGTAGGGGTTTCACTCTTGCTCAGGCTGGTCTATTTCTATACCTTTAAAATGGGAAGTTTATCTTGTATTATCGAGGCAGGAGGCAATATAATCCATCACGGTTTGTTAAAAGTGGAAGAGGGATATAGAAGAGGTCAGGTTGATGTGATAAGAATCCAACCCACCTTTACTGACTTTGAAGATAAGAGATGAGCCAAGAATGCATTTAGCATCTACTTAAATCATTTTCTTTCTTTCTTTTTTTTAGAGACAGAGTCTCACTTTGTTGCCCTCGGTAGAGTGCTGTAGCGTCACAGCTCACAGCAACCTCTAGCTCTTAGGCTTAGGCGATTCTCTTGCCTCAGCCTCCCGAGTAGCTGGGACTACAGGTGCCTGCCATAATGCCCAGCTATTTTTTTGCAATTTGGCTGGGGCTGGGTTCAAACCCGCCACCCTTAGTATATGGGGCCACAGGCACCGTCCAATGTTATTTTTTTCTTATTTGATTATAATTTACTAAATTTTATTGGTATAATTCCTAACTATTCATTCATCCTTGCATTCTTAGAAAAAGTCCCATATTGTCATAAATAGGCTAACACTACAGAACCCAGGAACAACTCAGGAATTATAATTACTTGATACGTCAGAAGGCAGGGAAAAGAAATTGAAATGTCCTTTTCTTCCTTTAGGATTTATTTATTTATTTATTGAGACAGAGTCCCACTGTATCTCCATTGGTAGAGTGATGTGGCATCATAGCTCACAGCAACCTCAAACTCTTGGGCTCCAGTGATCCCCTTGCCTCAACCTCCTAACTAGCTGGGACTATAGGCATACCCACCACAACACGCAATAGTTTTTAGTAGAGACAGGGTCTGGCTCTTGTTCAGGCTGGTCTCAAACTCCTGAGCTCAAGAGACCACCCATCTCAGCCTCCTAGAGTGCTAGGATTTATAGGCGT
This sequence comes from Loris lydekkerianus, assembly GCA_963574355.1. Taxonomy (NCBI): domain Eukaryota; kingdom Metazoa; phylum Chordata; class Mammalia; order Primates; family Lorisidae; genus Loris; species Loris lydekkerianus. The sequence continues at coordinate 17,343 of CAUYPK010106034.1, forward strand.
GAGCCATCATGCCCAACCTCCTTTAGTACTCTTATAATTAATTTAGAACTAAATATTTTGGTTTTAGGTAAATACCTGCTCAATGAACCAATTATGTTTTAATGCTATCAGCACATTTAAATGGATACCTTGTATCTTAATGACTTGTTTCAATTAATAAGTACATAGTAAAGTCTTAAAATAACTTTAGGAATATAAGTGTGGTTATAGAACCTCTTTTCTAAAGGTCATTTGAAAGAGCTAGTGTAAACATGCTGAAATATTTATAAGAAGGAAACTGAAATCCTAACTTGTATAATTTGTATTATTATAATATTAATAGTTTATACTTTTCTCCAGTTTTTATACACAGTGTCAGTGTAAGCCAATTTTGATATGCTTAATATTTCCTGTGTTATCTATTGAAATATGAGCACTTGAGAGAACTGAAAGCAGCTCTCAGCTCTACCTTATTAATTCCTTCAAATGTTCTATTCATTATTTATTAGGCCGTTAGCTTTCCTAATACGGCTTCTAGACGTCTTCAAGTATTTTGTTAACTGATTTTTTTTAAGAAAGCCAGCTGGAGAGTAAATGTTACTATTTTATTCCCCCTTCCAAAATGCAAGGGAATAAAGGAGTAAGATTTTTGCATTTGTAGGATTTAAAAAGTGATTTTTTTTTCCACAGATTTGAAATAAAAAATGATTTTAAGTATTTGGTTATTTCTGATTGTTTTCTTAAAAAGGAAGAGAAACTTTAAGAAGGAAAACTAAAAGTAGGCAATGGATCAGGAGTAGGAAAAAAGTAAGATGAAAGTGAGCATTTATCAAAGTCTCACTTTGTCACCCTTGGTAGAGTGCTGTGGCGTCATAGCTCACAGCAACCTCAAATTCTTGGGCTCAAGTGATCCTCTTGCCCCATTTTCTCAAGCCACCACAATGCCTGGCTATTTTTAGAGCCAGGAGTCTCACTCTTGCTGAGGCTGGTCTCGAACTTGTGAGCTCAGCTTATGTACCTGCCTGGGTCTCCCAGAGTCCTAGTATTACAGATGTGAGTTACCATGCCTGGCCTACTTTCTTTCATTTAAGTTTATTTGCATTCTTAATCTCTGTGGTTATATTGCAAGTTAACACACAGACTCATCTTTGAAAAATTAAAGTGCTGATTAACTAGGATTACCTTAGTGTAGTTATATATGACTGTTTCAGACAGTGATAAGTGATAAACATATACATCAATGATCTATCTAGGGTCAATTCAGTATTCAGCAGCTGTTACTCAAACAGCAAACATATGAAGGGAATCTAATAGGTCAGAATTGGAGCTTTTTCTTTTCTCTCTCTCTCTCTCTCTCTCTGTGTGTGTGTGTGTGTGTGTGTGTGTGTGTGTGTGTGTGAGAGAGAGAGAGAGAGAGAGAAAGTTATTAGTCCTAGGGAAAGTTAGCAGCCAATTGTCTTACTTTCCTTATCTGTCTTCTAGATAAATTTTAAAAAGGAGATTGGAGAATGGAAGAAAGGTTTTAAATTGTGTTTTGGCAACTGTTGGGGGACTTAGGTAGGACATGTCTTGTGGCTCTTACGGGGGTCACTATGGAAGTTTTGAGACTTCCATTAACAAGAAACATAGTTAATTGACAGTGTCCTTTCTGATTCACCTGTGCAAGTTTCAACATGCTCAGCTTATCGAGTGGGCTTCACTTGTTTCTGCCCACTTGGATTTTATGTTTCTTAATTTTTGGGTATCTCAAAACTTTTGTAATGACCCACGTATAAACACTTGTTAGCAGAGGGCCAATGAGGGTAACCTAGTGGTTTGATCCCCTAATCAGGTGTTATGTTACATTAAAGCCTGTCTGTAAACAGTCATATCAAATGTATATATTTGATTATGTGGATAACAAGGTTAGAAGCACTGTCTTTACAGAAAGAGAACAGCTCATTGCCCAAACTAGAAAACTATAGGAAATGCTTCAGCTAATCTAACATTCTTTAATCAATTTTTCAGGCATCTAACTAGTCATTTGTTGGCTGTATTCTCACCAAAACAGCTATCACTAATCAGAAATGCAGCTTCCTACCTGTGAGCTAACACTGATTTAGTGATTTCAGCTGGCTTTTCCCCTCAAGCTTATGGGCCCATTTGTCTGGATTTCTGAAATGATCTTATTTGTATGACAGAGCTCTCATTTGGAAGACAGTGAATCAGCAGCATTACTTTGCTATGAATATGAAGAATCAGAAATCTTTATTGATTCCAATGTACGTAGGTATATGTTTTTGTACAGCCTTTTGTGATTCAGATAAAAGGTTTTTGGGTAAATTTGGCTGTTACATTCAACTGATATAGTGCCTATTTTATCCATGTGGCCCCACTCAGACAAATAGTTAGGGAAGGCAAATAGGTCACTTGAAATAAGTGTATATGTGAACAGTACAGTATATTTATATGCAAATTATCTCCACTCAAAGCATATCAAAGTAGGAAAACTGTTGTATCCTAGAACCATGAATGAATCTCCTTCAGTAAAGAATATGATTGTCTTTCAGTCATTTTCTGCACGCATCCCTCTTTATATGGTGATAGAGATGACAGTAGCTTTCCACACTCCACTGCAAGGGGTGCACTTGGAGCTGGCTGCGCTCCAGCAAGCTCTGTGGGGTGCTGGACGAGCTGCCACTTTGCAGGGAGTGTTTTCTTGCTTTTGAGTTGTTCTGACATTCTTATCGAAATGACTGTTAAAACTAAAATAAATTACATTGCATTTATTTTATATTCTTGGTTGAAATAAAATTTAATTGACTTTAAAAAAAAAAGAATATGATTGTCGGGCGGCGCCTATGGGTAGGGCACTGGTCCCATATACCAAGGGTGGTGGGTTCAAACCCATCCCCAGCCAAACTGCAACAAAATATAGTCGGGCATTGTGGCAGACACCTGTAGTCCTAGCTACTTGGGAGGCTGAGGCAGGAGAATCACCTGGGCCCAGGAGTTGGAGGTTGCTGTGAGCTGTGTGATGCTATGGCACTCTACCGAGGGTGACAGGGTGAGACTCTGTCTCTACAAAAAAGAATATGATTGTTTTTGTGGTTTTTTTTAGAGACAGAGTCTCACTTTCACCCTCTATAGAGTACTATGGCATCATAGCTCACAGCAACATCAAAATCTTGAGCTCAAGGATTCTCTTACTTCAGCCTCCCAAGTAGCTGGGGCTACAGGTGCCTGCCACAATGCCTGGCTATTTTTTTAGAGATGGGGTCTTGTTCTTGCTCAGGCTGGTCTTGAACCTGTGAGCTCAGGCAGTCTACTCTCCTTGGCCTCCCACAGTGGTAGGACTACAGGCATGACCCACCACCCCAGGCCAGATTTTTTTCTTTCATGCTCTTTTCCTTTTCCTGTAGCAACTGCTTGGTATTGGTGCTGCCGCAGGGCTTTTATTCTTTAAGTACATAGAGCTAACGTCTTGGTTGTTGATAATGTTAGACCAAATAGTATTATAGTCATTGGAAAGTTAGTCTGATCTTCTTGAACACAGAGCTAACTGTGTTTCACAAGCTGTTAGACATTTTATCCCATTTGACCCCTGGTATAGTTAGCCATGGAGTCAGGCTGAAGTTAAATAATGACTTATATTAACTTATATTTATGTATTGCAGTGGGCAGTAAGATTAGTCTGGAGATTTCAGTATGTCCTGAGGTATAAGTAAATGTCTTCTGAGTATTGAGTGGCCTAGTAGGTTAATACACATTTTTCTACCTTAAAGGGGTTCTGGAAATGTCTTGGAAGAAAGGAAAGGGAAGAGCTGTAGATAAAGACAATGCAAGATCTTTACAATTGTCAATTAGGTATCTGTCTCCCATTTAAAAAATTTTTTTCTTTCAAAAAGGAATTTGGTAGGGTCAGCTATAAGAGTGCAGACCTGGGCGGCACTTGTGGCTCAGTGGGTAGGGCACCTGCCCCATATACTGAGGGTGGCGGGTTCAAACCCGGCCCTGGCCAAACTGCAACAAAAAATAGCTGGGAGTTGTGGCAGGCACCCTTAGTCCCAGCTACTTGGGAGGCTGAGGCAAGAGAATCGCCTAAGTCCAGTAGTTGGAGGTTGTTGTGAGCTGTGACATTACAGCACGCTACTGAGGGCAATAAAGTGAGACCCTGTCTTTACTAAAAAAAAAAAAAAAGAATGCAGACCTAGTTATGTAGATGAAAATGAGAAAGGACCACTTCTTTGTGAGAGGTCCTGGTCTCTTCTTTCTGCGTCTCCTTTCAACCTAGGTGCCTGGTTTACATTTTCATCTTTTTGCTTGCTGCTGGCTTGTTAAAGTCTTAGTAGGTAATAACCTGATTTTAGGAATGAGTACTACCCTTTACTGTGAAGTTTATTCAAATTTGGAATGGCACTATAAGGAAAGATTTTATTCAAGCGTATTTCTGGCTTGTAACACCTATAGGAGACTGGCTGCTCTTAGAATTCCCCCCACCCCCCTGTATGTTATAGGAGGTCCAAGATGAGTTTGTGTCAAACTAAAGTCTGGAAACATGGCAGACCTTTTCTCCATTACATTTATTTCATATCTTGCTGTAGAATGAATCCTACTTCACAAATTCTAAAAAGTACAGTTAATACAATACACGATATGAACTGAATTATACCAGATTTTAATACTGAATTGTTTTTAAGTGATTTGACTTTTTCTATAATTCTACTGGACTTGATCTTTTCCAAGATCAAACTAAAACTGTGACTAAAACTAGGTTCTATAAACCTTGACCATAAAAGCTGAGTTCTGTGTATCTGGACACTTGGTTAATACTGGTGAAGTTTCACTAATGGAAAAGCTCTCATAGTAAGCTGTGCACTTCCCAAGTATATCACTGCTTGCTCTTATACTGTCTTTTTTTCTTTTCTTTCTTTTTTTTTTTTTTTTTTTAAAGAGACAGAGTCTCACTCTGTTGCTCTCGGTAGACTGCCATGGTGTCACAGCTCACAGCAACCTCCAGCTCTTGGGCTTAGGCGATTCTCTTGCCTCAGACTCCGGAGTAGCTGAGACTACAGGCACCTGCCACAATGCCTGCCTATTTTTTTGTTGCAGTTTGGTTGGGGCCGGGTTTGAACCCGCCATCCTTGGTATTTGGGACTGGCTCCCTACTCACTGAGCCACAGGTGCCACCCTACACTGTCTTTTTTACTTCATCTTCATGGCACAGTGAAGGTGATTACTATTTTAGGACCTTGTTCACCTATTAATACTGATTTACCCAGTTGCTCTTTGTTCAGTGTTGAAGAGTTTGGAATGGCATGAATTCAGTTATTGTGACTCCTCAATAGCTGGAGTGGTGCTTTTTTCCTTAGTGCTTGGGAACATTGACTGATGAAATACAAACAAATACTCTTACTTATGACAAAATGAGGGTGGAAAAGTTATATTCTTTGTCCAGTATTATAGGATAAGCAGGGGCAAATCTGACATCAAATCTCAGCTGACAGTCATCAGTAAGTTCATCACCAGTTGGCAGCATCATTGATAAAATGTGTACTAGGCTTCTTATATAGTATCCTAAGATTTGCTCATTCTGCAGTGGAGTTGTCTAGACTGGCACTGGCTTATGGTTTGGGCTGTTTTTGTCTTGAAGAAATCAGTGCATGGGAATCTATATAAAGAATATTTATTTTTATGAAAGTTGACATGTGGGGAGCAGGTGACTTTAGATTTTAATGGCCTTTCTCCCTTAGAAACAATTAGTTGTGTGTGTATATATATATATTTACAGATTGCTCTGGTTTGCTTTATTTTGACTCTTACTTGTATATGTAACTCATTTAAGGCAGGTTGTTGTTTTCTTCTTCAAGAGGCAAGAATGGTTACATTTACTTGGCTGGCTTTTTAAAGGTATGGAATCCTTCTGTTTTGCATGCTCAGGGGGTATTTCCATCACCCTACACTTTTCCCTCTTTTTTGTCACCTCCTATTCCCACGCCCATGCCAAAAAGGATTGAAGAGCTTCTTCGTAATTTGAAGACTTAACCTTGGAGAAAAACAACCTGGTTGAAATCTCCATTATTTAATTTTTTGCCAGGAAAATGGCATGGGATCTTAGTAACTATTTGGAGTAGAAATACTGATATAAAAAAGAAGAGAAGATAAAGGCAATCACTGAAGAAGCTTCTTTTCGATCTTGGGATAACAGAAGTTCAAAATGTGGTTATTCATTCAACTGAGGACAAGTTCATTCATTCACCAAACATTGATTGACTCTTATGTGCAGATCACTGGGCCCAGGGCTTTGGGTGTCCTTAGAGAATGTATAGTGTACACTTGAATAAATTAGTTTTATGGATATTTAGGGAAAGCCCCAAAAGGAGAGGAGAAAATCATTACATGCAGTGTATGGGAAGAAGAAATGAAACTTGGATAAATGGAAACAAATATACCTGAAGGCCTGGCTGTCCTCCATTTCCCGGAGCTTTCCCGGAGAGGAGAGGATCTTTCTCTGATCCTGCTCAACCTCCAGGAACCAGATAATGGATAGAAACAGCTATTTGCCCCTGAGCATAGGATTATTGCAGGCTTCCATAATGGGGGCAGAAACTATCTGGCGCAGGGGTGGGGGGAAGGGTGATAGTACAAGGTCACAGAGGAAGAAAATAACGCCTTGTGCTCCAGATAAAACATTGAAGAAATTGGGGTGTTCCTGGTGCTAGTAGCTGCAGCATCCACTAAGACTTCTTAGGGCCTTAAGATTTCTGAGGGTCTTGAGGTTCTCGCCTTTTCCCTCTTCCATACCTGTTATCTTGCCTAAAAGGAGAAAAAGCTCTGGACAAGTTGGTATTCTAATTATTATGTTTATGGGTGTTGAGTTAGAAACAATTGGATTCTTTTACCGTTGCTGGGCTATTCCTTCCCCAGCTTGGTAGTCAGGAAAATACTTGTTATATTAGTTTATTTCCTAAGAATAAAACTTAATTTATTTAATTACCTCATTCTCTTGCTCTTCTGACCTCACCTTTCCCAACCAAATAGGAAGAGGGACACAGGTAGTCATATTGTTTTTATGATCTGTTTCATTCCCTTGCTTGGTTTATTGTATCCTTGAAGGGAATGCATTTTCCCTCTGTGCAATCAAAAAACCCTTTATGCTTGAATAGCTCAGTGTAAGAAAGATGTTAGCCCTTTGTGTAAAGAAAGAAAAGAAAGCAAAAGCTGTACTCTGGAATCAAATGTGGAGAACACAGATGAAAATAAAAGCAAATCTAAAATGTACGAGTTATTTGGTTTAGAATATTTAAAAATGTTTAGACTATAGATTTGGATTATTTTTCTAGGACAGGACAGTGTCTCAGAATACATTATTCATTTAAATATTAGCTTCTATGGCATTTTTCATAGGGAGTCATTTCATGGGAATGGAAGAACAGTTTGAGGGAGAGAGAATATTTAGCCTGACTGTGTAGTAAGTTCAAGTGAAGGATTTAAGAATTTTAAAAAGTTATCAGCACTAAGGTAAACCCTTACTCAAGGGCTATCACAGAGTAGACAATCCTTATGGATTGAAGATAGAAGGAACTATAATCCTCAGGATTTTTCTAAAATATCCTGTTTTTCTTGTATGTTTTAAGTCTAGAAATATGTTGTACGGGGTGATCAAAATAGTGAACAATTTGTTAGCTCAGAAAGGAAAACTATACTTAAAAGGGAAAACTGCTATGGTCATTAAATCTACTTTTATAAATCTTTAGAGATTGTCATCACAAATTTAGATGGTTAGTAGGTTCTTTCTCTAGGTCAGAATTGTTACAAAAAAAGAAAAAAAATGATTTGTAGGTAAATGTATAGATAGAGTGATTACAAACTAGTTGGTTGAAGGGTGGTGTTGGTGCATAGGCTGAGAAAGCACTTCTGGCCATTTCTGATCATTTGTATTTACCTCCTTTCTGTTCTTTGTACCATGACTATTTTCTACTCTTTTTTCAGACTCATTTGCAGAAACAGCTTTCATTAGTCAACATATATAAATATAAAAAAGGAAAAAAAGGAAAATTTGTTGCCAAGAAGATGAGTTTCAAATGGCCAGTTGGCCAGCAGCACCTCTGCTGCCTAGTAGGGAGATTGCTCCTTAGGAAGGTACATGGTCAGACAAGGAAGGAAAGTGTTAGTGGCAAAGTTCATAGTTTTACCATGAATAATGTTTTTATTATTTCCTTTGGAAGCGGTCTGATCCACGAGGCCTCTTATGATGCTAAATTTATTTACTTTGTCCCAGGATAAGATAAAAGCATAATGGGCTCTGTGCCTGTAGCTCAGTGAGTAGGATGCCAGCCACATACACCAAGGCTGGCGGGTTCAAGACCACCCTGGGCCTGCTAAACAACAATGACAATTGCAACCAAAAAATAGCCGGATGTTGTGGCAGCCACCTGTAGTCCCAGCTGCTCGGGAGGTTGAGGCAAGAGAATTAATCACTCAAGCACAAGAGTTTGAGGTTGCTGAGAGCTGTGACACCAAGGGTAACATAGTGAAACTCTGTCTTAAAAAAAAAATAAAGATAAAAGCTTAAGCTCAACTATTTTATCCTAGAATAATTATTATGAGAAATAATTTTCTTTTCTTTTTTCTTTTTCTTTCTTTCTTTTTTTTTTTTTTTTTTTTGAGACAGAGTCTCAAGCTATTGCCCTGGGTAGAGTGCTGTGACATCATAGCTCACAGCAACCTCAAACTCTTGGGCTAAAGAGATTCTCTTGTCTCAGGCGACGCCTTTGGCTCAGTGAGTAGGGCAATGGCCCCATATACCGGGGGTTGGGGGGTTTGAACACAGTCCTGGCCAAACTGCAACAAAAAAATAGCTGGGCAGTGTGGCAGGCGCCTGTAGTCCCAGCTACTTGGGAGGCTGAGGCAAGAGAATCACCTAAGCCTAAGAGCTGGAGGTTGCTGTGAGCTCTGACATCACAGCACTCTACTGAGGGTGATAAAGTGAGACTCTGTCTCAAGAAAAAAAAAAAGAGTTTCTCTTGTCTCAGTTTTTCTATTTTTAGTAGAGAAAGGGTCGCCCTTTTTGCTCAGGCTGGTCTTGAACTTGTGAGCTCAAGCAACCCACCTGCTTTGGCCTCCCAGAGTGCTAGGATTGTAGGTGTGAGCCCCTGTGCTCGACCTTCTTTTCCTTTGAAAAATCTTAATCTTCCTGAGTGACTTATTTGAGAAGTGAGATTTGTAGTAATCTTGGATCCAAAGACTATTTTCAAAATTAGCCTAATTTAACCCAGTGGTTCTCATTGTGGCTACATGTCAGAATGACCTGGTAACCATTTTTTTTTTCTTGTCACCCTCGGTAGAGTACTGTGGCGTCACAGCTAATAGCAACCTCCAGCTCTTGGGCTTAGGTGATTCTCTTGCCTCAGCTTCCCAAGTAGCTGGGACCCACAATGCCTAGCTATTTTTTGTTGCAATTTTGCCAGGCCGGGTTCGAACCTGCCACCCTCAGCATATGGGGCCAGTGCCTTACTCACTGAGCCATAGGCGCCACCCTGGTAACCTTTTAAGATAATTTTCTTTCTTTCTTTCTTTCTTTCTTTCTTTCTTTCTTTCTTTCTTTCTTTCTTTTTTTTATTTTTTGAGACAGATTCTCACTTACTAACCCTCGGTAGAGTGCATGGTGTTACAGCTCACAGCAACCTCCAACTCCTGGGCTCAAGCGATTCTCTTGCCTCAGCCTCCCAAGTAGCTGAGACTATAGGCGCCCACCACAACACCTGGCTATTTTTTTTGTTGCAGTTTGGCCAGGGCTGGGTTTGAACCTGCCACCCTCAGTATATGGAGCCGCCGGTACCTTACCCACTGAGCTACAGGTATCACCCAATTTTCTTTCTTCTTTTTTCTTTTTTAAGTCACTCTGTCACCTGGACTAGATTACAGTGGTATCATCATAGCTCACTATAACCTCTAATTCCTGGCCGTAAGCCCAGGAATCTTCCCAGCTGAGCCTCCCAAATATTTGGGACTACCGGTTCATGCCATCATGACTGGCTAATTTTATTTATTTATTTTTTTGTAGAGTTGATATCTTCTTCTTCTTCTTCTTCTTCTTCTTCTTCTCCTCCTCCTTCTCCTTCTCCTTCTCCTTCTCCTTCTCCTTCTCCTTCTCCTCCTCCTCCTCCTCCTCCTCCTCCTCCTCCTCCTCCTCTTTCTTCTTCTTCTTCTTCCTCCTCCTCCTCCTCCTCCTCTTCTTCTTTTTCTTCTTCTTCTTCTTCTTCTTCTTCTTCTTCTTCTTCTTATTATTATTATTATTATTATTCCTTTGAGTAGATACCCAGGAGTGAGATTGCTGGATTGAATGGTAGGTATATCTTTATTACTTTGGGGAATCTCCACACTTTTTCCACAGAGGATGTACTAGTTTACAGTCCCACCAATGGTGCATACACATTCCTTACTTTCTGCATTTTTTATTTTTTGACTTTTTAAGAATGACCATTCTGATAGAAGTAATGAGGTATCTCACTGTAGTTTTAATTTGCATTTAAATTATTAGTGATATTGAACATTTTTTGCATATGACTTTGCCCATTTATCTATCTTCTTTTGAAAAACTTCTGTTCACGTCTTTTGCCCACTTTTTGACCTTTTTCCTAATTTGTTTGAATTATTTGTAGATTCTAGATATTAATTCTTTGCAGATGTATAGTTTGCAAATATTTTCTCCCAATCTATAGTCTTTCATTTTACTCCATTATTTTCTTTGCTGTGCAGAAGCTTTTTAATTCAATCAAGTCACATTTATTTACTTTTCTTATTACTATATTTGTACTTAGATTCTTACTCATAAATTCTCTGCCTAGGCCAATGTCTAGAAAAGTTTTCCACACATTTTCTTCTTATAATCTTTGTGGTTTCATGCATTACATTTAATTCTTTTATTTATCTTACATTAATTTTTGTATGGTGAGTGAGGGGTCCCATTACATTTTCTACATGTTGCTATCCAATTTTCCTACCATTTATTGTATAGAGCTTTCTTTCTCCACTGTATATTGTTCTCTGCTTTGATGAAGATAAAGACACTCTAGAACAAATGGATTTAATAGACATTTAACAGAAAATTCTACACCCAAAGTACTAAATACACATTCTTCTCATCAGTACTTCAGGTATTTTCTGAGATTGATCATATATAAGGCCATAAGACAAGTCTTAGAAGTTTTAAACCATTGAAATCATGTATCTTCCCAGACTGCAGTGGAATAAAACTAGAAATCAAATTCAAGAGAAGCACACAAATTTATACAAAGTCATGGAATAAATTATGAATTAATTATGGAAATGAAAAGATTAACTGAGCAACAAAAAGGACACAAGCTTTCAAAATTAATGACATATAGTCCTTGTTGAATTTAGTTTGCTAGTATTTTGCTGAGGACTTTTACATCAATGTTCATGAGAGATATTGGTCTATTCGTTGCAATATATGATTTTATTTCTTTGTTCCCTATTCTGTTTCATTGGCATATGTCCCTACTTTTATACAAGTATCATGCTATTTTGCATACTATCACCTTGTAGTATAGTTTGAGGTAATGTGAAACCTCTAGATTTGTTCTTTTTTACTTAAGAATGCTATGGTCATTTGGGCTCTTTTGGGAATCTTTTAATTATTTGGGCTTGGGTCTATTTTTCTAAATCTATGAAATGACACTGATATTGTGATGAGGATTGTGTTCAATCCGTAAATAGCTTTGGGTAGTAGGGACATTGTAACAATGTCAATTTTGCTAATTCATTAAGCAAGAGATGTTTTTCTGTTTGTTGGTATCATCTATGATTTCTTTCATCAGTGTTTTTTAGTTCTCCTTGTAGAGATCCGTCACTTCCTTAGTTAAGTATATTCCTAGGTATTTAATTTTCTTAGTAAATAAGGTGAATGATATTGAGTTCCTAAGTTGACTTTTGCCTTGCCTGTTATTAGTATAGAGAAATGTTACTGATTTTTGTACTTTGATTTAAGAACCTGCAATTTTGGTGAATTTATTTATCAATTTTAAGAGTATTTTGGTAAAGTCTTCAGGGTTTTCTAGGTACAAGATCATATTGTCAGCAACCAGAAATAGTTTGACCTCCTCTTTCTCACTGACACACTTTCTTTCTTTTGCTTGATTTCTGTAGCTCAGACTTCCAATACTATATTAAGTACAAGTGGTGACACTGAGAACCCTTGTCTTATTCTAGTTCTTAGGGGGTAAGTTTTCACTTTTCCCCATTCAGTATGATGTTGGCTGTGGATTTGTCATATATGGTTTTTGTAATTTTGAAATATCTTCCTCTTATGCCTAGTTTTTGAGTGTTTTTATCAAGAAAGCACACTGAATTTTATTGATTGTTTTTTTCTGCATCTGTTGAGATAATCATATATATGGTCTTTGTTTTTCTGTTTATGTGAAGAATTTTGTTTGTTGATTTATATATATTGAACCATCATAACATCCTTGGGATGAATGAAACTTATTTGATCGTGATGATCATCTTTTTGATGTCTTGGTTAAGTCCAATATTTTCCTATTCATTTTTCACTTTGATAATCTGTCCAGTTGTGCTAGTTAGACTACTCTAAATAAAGTTTTTCTATAAAAGGAGTGAAGAAATGGGGTATTATACAATATAAGAGGGACATTTTTGTAGATTGAAGGAAATGATTGAATAGACAGAGAACAATGATTTGGACGCGATAGAAGAATCTTTGGAGCATTGGGCAATCACTGGTGAGATGGGCATAAGGCTCTTGGAAGGGGATTGCTGCTGTAGATGTTTAGAGAGGACTAGTATACTGCATCTTTATTCCCAGGATAAAGGGTGACTTATACTGAATGATAGCTCTATAAAACTTCTTTGTTTCTTTTTATTTAATTCTAATGGAAGAAAAAAGTAAAATTATCAGATGAAGGTGAAGAAAAGAAATTATTCTATTATAGGAGGGAAATAAGAAAAATGAATGATCCCGGGAAGTATTTGGTAATGCATTTAAAATAATAGCAGTTGTAAGTTTTCTCTGGTCATATTCAGTGCTTGAGATAAGATTAGAAGGTGATAGAGGTTTTCAGTAGAAAAGGGAACATGTAGAAAAGGGTGTATTATTTCCTATGGCTGCTACAACAAATTAGCAGACATTGGGTAACTTTTAAAATACTGTAAATTTATTTTGTGATATTCTTAGAGGCCAGAAGCATGGAAGTATCAAAATCAAGATTTGATAGAAGGCTGGCCTCTCTCTCAAAAGGTTCTAGCTTTGCCTCTTCCAACTTATAGTAGCTGTCAACAATTCTATACTTGTGGTCACATTTCATTCTCCTTTTTAGGCTGACTTGTGTTCACATTGCTCACATCTTTACCTCTGTCTTCATACTGCCTTCTTGTGTGCCTTTCTCCTGGTTTTCTTTTCTATGGACATTTGACATTGGGTTGAGGGCTAAATAATCCAGAATGATCCAATCTCAAGATCTTTAACATCATTACACATGCAATTATCCTTTTCTGCAAGTAAGGTGATACAGTTCCTGGGAATTGGGACACAGGAAACATCGTTCAATCACTATGACATACAAGAAGTTCAGGTTGGATGTAATCACCTCCATATTCCACATATTAAACATGTATAGAAAAAAAGAGGACATCAAGGTCAGTTAATGGATCAGAAGGATATTAAGAGAAGGGTCTGGGTATCTAGGTGATGGAAGGATTGTTGGACTGACAGAAAAAGAAATAAGCTCCAACATGGAGATAGAGTACAAGTATACATCAAAAATACTGCATGTTCAATTATAGACCTCAAAAATAAAACAAGTGTTATAATAAAGTGAGTCATATGAACTTCTTATTCCCTAGTTCATATAAAAGTTATGTTCACCTTATATGGAAGTGTATAGAGTGTGAAATTCAATTATGTAAAATAAAAGTACATCCTTTAATTAAAAAATACTGCTGAAAGTGCTAATGATCATCTCAGCCCTCACCAAGTCATAATCTCATTTCTGGTGGCATGTCTTGGCTGCTGACTGATCAGGGTAGTGGTTGCTAAAAGTTGAAGTGGCCATGTCAAATTAAAAAAGGAGACAGCAATAAAGTTTGCTGCATCAATTTACTCTTCTTTCACAAAAGGTTTCTCTGTAGCAGGCAATGAAGTTTGATAGCATTTCACCCACAGCAGACCCTTTTTAAAAATTAGAGTTAGCACTCTCAAGCTCTACCACTGCTTTATCAGCTAAGTATGTGTAATATTCCAAATCCTTTGTTGTTATTTCAACAATATTCATAGCATCTTCACCAGAAGTAGATTGTATCTCAAGAAACCACTTTCTTTGGTCATCCAAAAGAAGAAATTTCTTAACTGATTTTTCAGTTTTTTTCAGAAATTTCTTAACTGATTTTCTTAACTAAAAGATTTTAGCAAATCAGTCACACTTTCAGCCTCCATTTAATTCAAGTTCTTTTGCTTTTTTTTTTAACCACATCTGTAGTTACTTATTCCACTGCAGTGCTGAACCTTCTCAAAGTCATCCATGAAGGGCGAGACCAATGTCTTCCAAATGCCTATTAATACTAATATTTTGAGCTCTTTTCGTGAACAAGGAATGTTCTTAACCTGGGATGTTAAATTTTCCAGAAGGTTTTCAATTGAATTTGTTCAGATCAGAGGAATCATTATCAACTGCAGCCTTATGAAATATATTTCTTAAATAGTACAAGTTGAAATTCAAAATTTACTTCCTGCTCCATGGGCTGCAGAATGTATGTTGTGTTAGCAGGGATGAAAACAACACGAATCTTCTGTACATCTCCATCAGAGATCTTGAGTAACTGGGTACATTGTCAATGTAATATATTAGAAGGAATATATTTTTTCTTAGCAATATGTCTCAAAAGTGGGCTTAAAATATTGACTAAAATGAGGCCATAAAAAGACATGCTATCATCCATGCATTTATAGAGCACAAACACAGTAGATTAAGATAACTTTTAAGGGTGCTAGGATTTCCAGAATGGTAAATGAGCATTGGCCCCAACTTAAAGTCACCAGTTACAATAGCCCCTATCAAGAGAGTCAACCTGTCTTTAGAAGATTTGAAGCTAGGAATTTATTTCTCCTCTACAGCTTTGAAAGATGTCATCTTTTTTCAATAGAAGGCTGTTTTGCGTACATTGAAAATCTGTTGTTCAATGTAATCACCTTCATCAATTATTCTACTTAGTTCATCTTGATGACTTGTTGCAACTTCTACATCAGCAATTCCTACTCATCTCATAGTTTTCTGTTTTAAGGATGGCTTCTTCCCTTAAATTTCATTAATGAACATCTGCTAGTTTCAAACTTCTCTTCTCCTCACCATTTTCAACCTTCACAGAATTGAACAGAGTTAGGTCCTTGCTCCGGATGAGGCTTTGGCTTAGGGGATGTTTTGGCTGATTTAATCTTCTATCCAGAACACTCAAACTTTCACCATATTGGGAATAAAGTTGTTTTGCTTTCTTATTGTTTGTTCAGTAGAATAGCTAATGTTTTTAATATCCTTCAAGAACTTTTTCTTCACATTCACAACTGGGCTGTTTACCCTGCGTTAAACCTGGCTTTTAGTCTTTCTCTGCTCTCAATATTTCTTCCTCACACTTGATCTTAGCCAAAAGGCCAAGAAGCGATGGGGTTTCCTCCTCACCAAGGTTAATTATTTCTAGCTTTGATGTAAAGGGAGAGACACATAACTCTTCCTTTCATTTGAACATTTCTCAGCCATTTTAGGGTTAGTAAATAACCCAATTTCCATATTGTTGTATCTCAGGAGGAGAGGGTGAGAAATAAGGGAACAGCCAGAATGCATACAATATTCTAGGCTAAGCTCTTCTCTTCTCTTCTATAGAGAAGGTTTGTCATGGCCCAAAACAATTACAAACAATAGTGACACTGGAGCTCATCAATCACAGAATATAATAATGATATTATTATAGTAAATACTATAATAATGGAAAAGTTTCTGCAAAGGATGCTAAACTCTACATATCATAAAATTTTTTTCATAGGGATTTCAAATCTTGTAAACTCCATAACAACATTATCTTTCTATTATTGAAAGATAAGGAAATAGTATGGTACTATTTCCATAGTCTCAGACTGAAGACCAGTGGACTTGTGTTGTAGCCCTGTTTCTAAATGGTTGTGCTGCTCTGAAAGTCATCTAACATCAGTAGAACCCTTCTTCCCATCTACAAAACAAGGTCATTAAAGCACATATTCTGTAGGTATTCTCTGCTAGAACATTCTGAACATCTAAGTATTTATGGATATATGAGTAATTTCTCTTTTATTAATTTCATCTTAGTAGAATTCTTGACATGAATATGTTATACACAGATCTGATGATCTGAAATTTATGCTTTGAGAAGCAAATTAGAAATATGTATAAATTATCTAACAATTTTAGACCAGAAAATAAAACTTTAATAGATAACATTGACCAATCTTCCCGTATCTTCTCAGCTGGATGATTCAGAGCAGGTATGTCCACGGTGACCAGAATCCTTATTTGTCCCATGCTTCCCTGCTGCCAATGGCTTAGCACTGGCTTCTGTTTTTAGGACCGTCAGTTAAGGAGCTTGCCTTGATATTTAACGTTATAAATGTTCACTGAGGCCATTGTTACAAATTATTCATAATATTAAAAAAAAACATTTATTTGTGTCTCTTACAGGCATATTTTTAAATTTAGCCAAAACAGTTAACATCCAACTACAGAAAAAAATTCCAATAACTGGATAATTGGGTACACAGAGAATATTAATTTAAGCCAAAGTAATTTAATTATAGAATGTGTTTTAATCATGAAAAACTGACAACATAATGGATAGAAATTGTTTAAGGGAATGAACACATTATCAAATAAAGAATGATTGACTTTTCAGAAGTCACAGAACCTGAAGAATATGAAGCATTATAGACAAAATGTGTCATTCAATTTTCAAAATTATAGGCAAGCAGATTCAGTTTGAATATTTTACTCAAATATGTCTAATCCTCCCCTCAGTAAAATAAAATAACAAATTTAAAGTAAAACATAGCTGTAAACTCTCAAAAGCCAGGAAAACATGAGTAATAGATATCCTATATAAATCATAGAGCACCTATTTGTCTCATGTCTTGACAGAACTACAGCATTAGTGAATAAAGGCCACATAGTGGATGTAATATGTATTGATTTTAGCAAGGCATATGATGTAGTGTTTAATGAAATCTTATTCCCAAAATAATTTAAATTGATTTGGTTAGGGGAACAATCACATGTGCTGAAAACTGGCTGAAAGAGCAGGATGTGAAAAGCCCACTTGACAGATCAGGGGGTTCGCATGGACTGTGGGGTCAGCAGGTTCACTGTTAGGGCCTGGAAGGAAACAGAAAGGACTGGAAAACCTTCCAAGACTAAAGGGAATATTTGGTTCATGAGCATACTTTAGTTCTTAATAGAATAAAATGAGAAATAGTATGATACTATGATATGATCATTTCTATGTTTTCCCCTAACATTAGCCCTTTGCATATGGTATAATTCATAACAGTGTGAGGACTGGCATAAAGGAATCTTTCACTGAAAATAGTATTTGCTTCTCCTTTTTGGCATTTATGATAAATCTGGCTGTATTATCATTGTCTTATCCTTTTTTACCTCATTATTTATGAGAGGAATTAATTCATTACTCTTACATTTATCATAATTATACTCCTATTTGTAGATTTTTCATAACTTGAGCTTATAAGTATCTTCAGAAACAAAGCAAAAAACCCACTAAATTATCTTACACTTGTTAGTATGTTTCTATGTGCAAAATGTTTTATACAGTGTGCTGATTTATCTCATAAACATGCTGTAGAAAACTTAATTTTAAAATATGCAAAGGTAATCCTTTTATTGAAAAATTCTTCAACACAAATATATTTTCTCTCTTTTGTTTTTTTAAATATTATATCATAAAAAAGTCTTAAAACAATTTTCAACAACATTCATAAGATTAAAATATAGTTAATGGAATGAAGATTTTAACATTTACATAGAATAAGAGAACTCAGTACAAAAGTCTGCATAAAATCTTGTTTTTATTTTGGCAAGAGTGGTAAATTATTCATGATGTTAAGTTATTGTATGTTTTCCTGAAATAATTTTTACATAACACATTTATAGCTCTTGTAAATCTTTAAGTTCTTCTATTTCATTCAAATGTATCAACCTTATTCTTCTCCCCGTTTCATAAAAAAATTGCGATGGGCAGCACTTGCGGCTTAGTGGGTAGGGCACCGGCCCCATAAACCGAGGGTGGTGGGTTCAAACCTGGCCTTAGCAAAACTGCAACAATAACAATAATAATAATAAAATAGCCAGGCATTGTGGTGGGCACCTGTAATCCCAGCTACTCTTCCCTCGAGGCTGAGGGAAGAGAATCACCTAAGCTCAGGAGTTGGTGGGTGCTGTGAGCTGTGATACCACAGATCTCTACTGAGGGCGATAAAGTGAGACTCTGTCTCTTAAAAAAAAAAAAATTGGGAGATGGTCAGGATGAGTAAACTGGAAGGATATTAACATGGATGGTAAAATAATGTCTGAAATTCCCATACAATCTATTAATTTCTGATATTATCAGGAAAAGTATACTTTCAAAATTTTCATCAGTGACCACTTCTTTAATTAAAATGTAGTTTATTCTTCACTATTTGAATTTTACCTCTTTGTCATTGTAGCTCAATATAATTGCTACAAAGTTACTGTGACACTTTCCATCAAGAAAATAAAATTACTTCTATTTGTTTATTTTGGACCTTTGAAGGGGCACTTAATTGTTTGTTTAATTTATAATGTTTCATTCCTTGAAAAATTCTAGACAATCTTCAAAGGTAAGAACTATTATTACAGCATAAGACATAAAAGGAAAAGCTGTTGTCTTAGAAACAGACTTTCCTCTGTTTTCATCATATAAAGGCACATAGGCTGCCAGTAATGTACAGCATTAGCATGGGCTTGGAAGAGCACTTTGTAAGCCTTGAGAATATTCTCTTCTTTTACTTTTCTATCATCATGTTTGTATCTCACAGGATACATACTTTTTTTTTTTTTAATGCAGTGATAAAATGCGAAATTAATTTTCTTTTGGCCTTTTTGCCAACCACGTACTCCTGTGCATGAGATGCAGCAGCAGGGAATGTAGGCTCCATGGGACACACTGGAGGAGATCTCTGAGTAATGCAATGTTATTAGGACATAATGATTGAAATCCTTATTACTGGTGAACCTGTGGCAACACTTAATGAAAATTATTGAAGATGCTAAAATCATTCAGAGAACGACCACTGAAAGCAGTAGACGTTCCAGTGGTGATATGTTTGAAAAATAATCAACAGTGTCAAGTAAACAAAGTCAGTCAGAGGTCACAGGAAATGCCAGGCTCCTTTTGGGAGAAAATCTCCAAATTGAAATGATTTCTACTGTGTGTCAGAGACTCATTATTTGAGCACGCATTTACCAGGCATCTCCCATGTCCCTAGAGTAAGACAGCATGAAGAAAAACTAACAAACACCTCTGCCTTCATGAGATTTGCACTTTAGGGGTAGGGGAAGAGAAACATTTACTTAATAAACAAATGTGATAAATGTTGTGTCATCTAATACTGAGATATAAGGACCAGGCAGTAAGGAAAGTGCTAGAGCTGAGAAATAAGATAGGGTAGAGTTGTGTGTTGGAGGCAGGGTCAAAACTGATGTTTTAAATAAGATAGCTGGTAAAGGCCTCCCTAATAAGGTAACATTTGAGGAAAGAACTGAGGAAGATGAGAAATAATTTTGTGTGGGTAATACTCTGTTAATATGTTAAAATAACTCTGATTATTCTTAAAAAATTCAGGATTGAAAGAAAAATCAGGGGTGGAGGGAAGGGGATCAGTAGCCCCCTCCTCACAGTTATAGTGTAGGAGTGTATGGGACACCTCTGGGTGAATGACTCAAATATAACTGGGACTTTTCCTAACAAACACAAACAATGTAAACTAATCATATGGGCCCTAATGTTAATCTTAAAAAAAAAAAAAAAAAAGAAAGAAAGAAAGAAAAATTCGATTTCATTTCATTTGTATTGTTATGATTGTTTTCCCCATAAAATCATTGCCTGGGCTTGGCACCTGTGGCTCAAGTGGCTAAGGTGCCAGCCACACACATCTGAGCCGGTGAGTTTAAATCCAGCCTGCGCCAGCCAAACAATGATGGCTAGGACCACAAAATAGCCGGGCATGTGGCAGGCGCCTGTAGTCCCTGCTACTTGGGAGGTGGAGGCAGGAGAATCGTTTGAGCCCAGAAGTTGGAGGTTGCTGTGAGTTGTGATGCCAAAGCCCTCTACCCAGGGTGACAGCTTGAGGCTCTGTCTCAAAAAAATAAAATAAAATAAAATTAAATTAAAATAAAATAAAATAAAATCATTGTATATAGACTGCTATATACTGGAAATCACAAGGCACAGCATTTTAAGATATATGTATAGAATTGATTAAATGCATCAAAATATAATATTCCACAAGGCCAAGGGCCTATTGCCTGCTACCATAAAAACATTGAAATATAAATATGTTAAGTTCCATTCCACAGCACAGAAAGGTGTGTACAGATGCTGCTTTCTGGTTCTTTTGTTTAGTTTTCTGTTATTCTCTGATACTGAAGATCAGCAGAAATATATTCCCAATTGTAGTTAAATTGCTTGTGTTCATAAATACACAGAAGGATATTTAAACCAAAAAGTAAGCAAGTAAGTAAATAAATTAATAGCATAAAGATACTGTTTTTGAGTCCTGGGCTTGCCTTGAATCTTTTCAATGGATATGGGTTCCGCTAACCGTTACATTAATCATTTCTTAGCAAAAAGACATGAGCAATATTATTGCACGTATTTTGTAAATAAGAAAGAGGATGATAGGAAGGTTAAAAGATTTGCTTTGGGCAATTCTAACTATAAGTAAAGCCTTTAGAAGAAGCTATTTGTCTTAAATGACAGTTCTTAGTTTTAGCCACTAGGGTCCAGACTAAACTGAGTCTGGAAGAGTGTAGAGCGTATTTGTAATAGAAAGATAACAGGACTGGGAATCAAGAGATCTCGAGTCTACTTGCATTTGCACCACTAAGTAGCTCTGTGGCTTTTAGACTTATTATTTTTAAAGTTGAAAGGCCATTTATCAAAAAGCATTTAATGAGAGTGTTTTTTATACCAGGAATGGTATGAGGTGTTGGTAAAGTTATGTTTCATACCCTAAAACAACTCGTATACTAGTGGGGGGAAAAAGGAGAAATAAAGAAAATAATGATAAGGAATTGTACTCAGCAGGATGTAAGAGGTAAGTACACCATGATGTGGGAGGAGGAAGAGGGACATGCACTAAAATTGAAGTTTGGATGGGAAATATGGCTTCTTAGATACTCAATTACAGAGAATTCAGCTGAAATTAGCTAGAATTGGTGTTGATTGATGCAGGAGGATGTTATAGGCAGAGGCAACCAAAGTGCAAAGGCCTAGAGGCAGGAAACAGAATTTTAGTTGTATAATTATTTCAGTATGTCTGAATGAGAGAGGGTAAAGAAGAGAAGGGTGAGAAAAGAAGCCAGATTTTAGCAAAAATTGCCTGTTTTACCATACAAAACAGTTTTTCTTTAAACCTGAATACAGAAAACATTTTTTGGATGCATCTAAGCATAGACAGACTCTATTGTACGTGGAATTTACAAGGCAGAGTGAAGAATTTATTTGATATGGGGAAATTATGAGGCTGTGACTATAGTTCAAAAGAAAATTATGAGAGCCCCAACTAAAAGAGTGCAGAATAGATTAGAAAAGGTCAGTTCAAGAGATTTTAGAAAGTAGAATCTAGAGGATTTTTTAAATGACTGCATGTGAGCAAGGAAAGAACAGAATTCAATTAGGATTATTCTGAGTAGTATTGTAGAAAAAGTAAAAGTTTTAGAATCAGTCAGTATTGGAAGAGAACCGATTTTGGAGCCACCGTTGGTCTCTTCAGCTAAATGTCATTCAGGAAAGGACTAGGTTAGGATTCATTTGGCTGAAGTAATCCTGACTTGATTTTACTTGAAGGTCAAGGGCTCTGGGATAGTTGGCCCCCAGGGTTCAATATCATTACAGACCCAAATTCCATGCATCTTTTCCAGTCAATCTAAAGGATACTTTCCTTCAGAGATGTAAAGTAGCTGGGACAATTTCAAGAGAAACAACTGCACATAAAAAATTTCTCTGATCCCGGTCTTAGGAATTGTGGGATTAGGAGTTCAGAGTCCTTGCTGCTTCCTGTATCCTCCACTGCATACAACATGGGGATGGCCCGGGGCACGCCTACCCTTGGCAAAAATAATGATATGATAATATTTAGACAAACGGAACTTTTGTGCTGAGACTGAATGGAGGGTCAGTTTCTCCTCATTCAAAGGTGAAAAAAGACAAGGAAATCAAAGCTGTGCCTCTGGAACGGTTAATTCATGATTAATTCTTATGATACAGCCCCCTCTAACATGGGATAAGAAAACTTACTTTGGAAGTGTCTGATAATATTGAAAATAACATGATTTGCCAAAATAAAGAGAAGGGGCAAGACTCTGTGGTGGTATGAAAGAGGAAATGAAAGGGGAGATCAAAAGTGAGTATACAAAGAAAGATTAAACAATTTAGAACCTATGTAATGAGTGTCAAGTGTATTTGTAATTAATTTATTTTCTTTCCCCCCATTGAGCACTCATTTTAATATATTCATGGCATTGCTATTTTTCTTGGATTATGAATTTCAAAACTCTTGGATTTTCCTCTTCTGTCACCTTCTCCACTGTTTGCCTAAAGTAGAAGGAAAATAGTTTTTCAGGTTTTTATTCTAAATAGCATAAAGACATTTCTAAGTGTGAAGCAGGTCCAGGGGAAACATAACCCTTTTAGATATAGATGTTATTGCCATTCAATTACTACTTTAAGTAGATATACATATAGGAGATACAGTTAATTTCACATGAAGATGGGAAGGACTACTATGGTAATGAATTTTATTGAAAGTACTTTTAATCCCATTATGCACGTTTGAGATGATTTCTGAGCGGAGAAGACCACTGAGTGGGTAAAAGAAGCATTTAGTTAGCAAAGGCCCTTTGTGCTTCCCTGCTCATCAGTCTATTTGCTTTAGAAATGAATGTCGCACACACGATAGATACAGACATGCTCTCTAACTTGTCTCAGAAATGAAGTATATGTGTGTGTTGCGAAAGGGGGTGATGAGTGTCGTGAAGTAACTAAGGAATACATTAAGCAACTTTTCATGGATATGCGGGTTGCATAATTTACAACTGTCCTGGGGCACCCATCAATTATGCATAGGTTTTGTTTTCGCATTTTACATTTTTAGAGGGGAAAAAGATACTTGATTCTGCAATTTCCACACCTTTAGCATAATCTAAATCTCTCCCGCTATTGAATGCTAAGCAGCCACAAGGAGCCATGCCATCTGCTAGCCAGAGCGTTGTCCTAAGATCCTGCAGAATGCTCCTTCTTTCTCACACCCTTTGTCTTTTGATGAAGCATCAATTTCCCATCATGAGTAGGGTGATTCCATGAGAAGTCACATTTACTCATTTCAAAACAGTAGCAGAGCATTCAGCAGTGATTTGGAAATGTTTTAATAATTTATTGCTTTATTCTGCAGGATTTATTATGTGTCATCATTTAAAATCTAGTGAAGACAGGATTCAATAATTATAGTGTTATCATATTTAGGTTCCACAGATTCTGAATTTTCCCTCTTTCCTAATGTTTCCTCCTTCCATGACTCGGATATTCTATGCTATGACATAAGCTATATGTTTTTCAAAGCTAATCTTTTTACTAATAACTGCACTCCAAGCTGGCCCTCCACTTTGGAACAATGTGTAGCTAAACAACAGATGGTTAGGGAAAAAAAAAAAAAAAAAAAAAAAACAACCCTGAGAATCTGGAGAGGAAATTCAATACAATGATATTATTTTCTCGAGTGACTTTGTTTCATAAATCAACAATTCGGAGCACTATAATTAGTTATCAGAATAGGGCATTGTGTTTAGTCGTTTACTGTTTAAAGGGCTGGCGTTATTAAAACATTACTTTTAGGTCACTTTTAATTACTACGCTTGAGGACATAGAGTATACGTTTTAATTGTCTCCTTCTAATCTGAAGTCAAAGTTTAACAAGTGGATGTTCCTGGCCCTATAGATGTATTTACATTTACTGACGAGTGGAGCCCTCGCGTCACCAGTAGGTGGCAGAAGAGTTTTACAGTTTCTGCCGCTGTGCTTCCAAAGCTGCTAAGGACGCTCCGCTCCTGCCTGCTGCAGCTGAGCCTAATATAAATATATAAACAAGCAGAACTATATGTGAGGCACACCACCATTATTAAAGCATAAAGCGACAACTTCAAGCCAAGTTCTTGGCTTCTCATACTCTGGTGAAGCCAATACTTTGCTGACGGGCTGAAGTAGAGGAAGGAATCCTGAAAAAAAAAAAAAAAAAAAAAAGAAAGAAAGAAAGGAAGAAAGAAAAAAGAGAAGACTATTTCCTGCCATTAGGCTTTGTGTGTGTGGTTCTGGGTCCTTGTCCAGGACTAGTGAATCAAAGAAAGACAACTGGCAACTCACAAATCCACTGCTGTTTGGAAGGACTGCTGGCTGGTGCCTCCACCCGACTCTACTATGAGAATCATCGCCGGGGTTCTGTAGGACGAGGAACAGGGAGCCACATAAAGTCAAAGAGTAGCTAAACACGGAAATCAGATGGAAAAGCACCCGGCGCTTGAGGGCGCGTAACCGCGAGAGGTTGGTTAGAGGCTGAGCAGGAGGAGGATCTGTTAGGAAAACATTATATTTGTACATTAAAAAAAAGATTTGCTAAGTTGACATATGAGGACTCAAAACATATGGAATATTAACAGTAAAGTCAGGACGTTTTACATGGGTCAAACAGAAAGGTACTTGCATTTGTAGCCGAAAAGTTTATGTGTTCGGGGAGGGGATTTTTTTTTTTTTTTTAAATCAGACGGTTGCATTCCAAACTGAAGGAAGCCTTTCTACTTAGGAAAACACAAGAGCACAAGAGGTGTGAAAAGAAAGGGAGAGGGCGGGCTCACATTCGCAGGGGGAGGGGAGAGGCACGCAGCTGCGCTGTTATGGAAAGGCGCTCATCTGCAGGTTGTATTCTAGGCCCATCTACCTACGTCTGCCATCGCAGCCGGCACCTGGTGCAGGATGAATGACATGTAATAATCCCCAAATGTCACTGTCCAGCCATGTCCACCAATTAAAACTAATAAACATTCCTCCCCACGCTGAAGATGCGCCGCCAGACCCAGCAAGCAGCAGGGCTGGCGATGGCAGCGCATGACAACTGCGGTGGCGGCAGCAGCAGCCAGAGTCCGGGGCAGCAGGTGCACTTGGCTGGGAGCAGGGAAGGGCTCAGTGTGGCGCTGGCATCGCCGGCTCCCGCATTATGCAGGCAGAGCTGAGTTGTTTACAAATTGATAGCAGAGGGGATTTTGTTGCAGAGAAAGCTGAGCACACTGTATTCGGTGCTCAGGGAAACCTGAGTGGGGTCCCGGGTTGGCTGGGTGGGGGTGCCAGTCACCCTGGGGGAGGGAGGGGGGATACTCTTTCTGCCTTCGCCGCGCACACAGCTTACCAGGTAGCACAGGCCTAGTTTCGCAGGTGACAGATACACCTGGTAAGAAATGGAAGCTTCCTCAATGTTGGGGGCCAGAAAGTATGTTTATTTCTCACGAAACTCTCTTAGAGGTTATGTGGATATGAGAGATTCCAGAGCAGATAAGTGTGGATACAGCTTGGGAATTTGAGTAAAGACAAAATTCAGAATAAAAAATAATGGGGCCTTATATGGGAAAAGAATGAACATCCAGGAAGGTAAGAGAGGCACTGAAAAGTCTCAGCAGTTGGTGAGAGTCGGGATCCCACACTGACTCTCCCTGGGAAGGAGGCAGGGCCCCTTGGGAGTGTGGAGGTTCCCTGGGGTCACCATGTGAGGGGCCTTAAGGCCGGCCTTCAGTGGGATTGAGTGGAGGGGACAGGGCGAGGACAAAACTTCCCATGTGTAGTTAATCCTGGGTGATGCTCATGGGCCAGTCCTTCTCAGTTTAAGTGTCATTTCTACCCGAGGCAGGAAGGACGTGTCCTTTTTCCATCTTGTCAGCAGGGCAGCAACCTATGTCCGTCTTTGTTTTCACCTCTGCTGGTTTCAATGACGCCGCCTGGCAATGTCAGTGCTGTCAATTTGAAGTCATGCTTCTTCCTGGGAGTGTTGTTATGATTCAGGACACCTGAAGGTGTCATTTTCCTGTGGTTAATTAACCTTGAGACCAGAGGCACACCAGCACAGCCCCTTAATTACATTTATATGTAACCCCACAAATGCGGGGTGACGAGGGGCCACTCACACTGCTGTCATCTCACAGTCCCACCTGTCTGACCCATAAATCTAGGGGATTGTTATACAATGATTTCTATCCTTGACATGAGTTGTTCTGCATTCTGAGTTCAGATGGCAAAGCTTTGAGCATCTGAATAAAGCCTTTTGACAGGTATATGTAACACTTACAGTTGAAGCATTTCTTTTATAATTAAAAAAATGAAAACAAACTGCCTTGCTTCTCTCTGCCATGGTTGTTTGACCAAAAACTGGTAAAACAAATATGATGATTATAACTGGCTGTGGAAAGCAGTGGAGAATACTGCATATGTCTTTGCTGCTACTGTTTTCATGGTTTCTAAAATCGAGCCAGTTGCCTAATTGTTGCCCCAGTCTCTGGCTCTTCTATAATCTGGGTGAACTGAGCTGAAGCTGAGTTGGCGGCCAGGAAATGTTTGACTCTGGCGTGCTGGGTCTTGGGCTACAGGTTTAAGTGATTGAAGGGAGGGAGTTAGGGTGGCATGGAGGGGAGAGGGAGGAGGGAGGGTGGTATTGCAGTTGTATTGGTTGTATTGTCAAATCAGAAAAAGTTATGAAGTGGAGGAAGGAAGAAAAAGCTGAAAGTAAATGGGAGATGAAGGCCTGAAGTTCAAACCCTAACCAGGACACACGAACTCAATCCAGTAACTTGTAAATCTAGATATAAGCTGAGGTTTTGGATCATGAGCTGTGTCCTTGGCCCAAGGCCACACACACCCTGTGATCTATTTGAATCTGGATTAGAAGACTAAGGAAGCGTGAAGTAGGAAAAACTGATGTTACCAAAGTGCAAGTTCTCCTGCCCTTCTCGGTCACATAGCAGGGTCATCATTCATTTATTTAAGAACAGAAAAGCAATAATTCCATGCTTGCTACATATGTGGAAAATAGAAAAAAAAAAAGGTTAAAGAAGTCTTTTTAGTACAAGCTAATCTGGTAGGCTTTTTCTGTATAACATTCCTTCCACATTGACATTTTTTGCTTAGACACATTCAGTGAAGGGTTCCTTTCCAGTTATTTGTAGTTTCTAAAAGCAGACAGCACTTCTTGTGTTTGTTATGGCATAGCCTCCACAGAGCTTCTCCCCGTGGTACTTGGATTTGATTCTGGATCCATGTAAAGCAAGTTTATCATGCCATTATGTAAAAGTGTTTAAAATACTTTCATGTCTTAGTATCTGTTCCCAGACCCTCTAGGGATACCCAAATCCATGGATACTCAAGTTCCTTACATAAAAGTGGCAGAGTTTGTCCATGTAACCTACTTCCATCCTGTCTTATTCTTCAACTCATCTCTAGAATATTTATAATACCTAATACAATGCCTACACATCACTTCATCCCCATAGATTCAACATAGTACTTGAAGGAGAAAAAATTCAAGGTTTGCTATTTGGAACTTTATGTAATTCTTTTTTCAAATATTTTTGATCTTCAGTTGAGTGAATGCACAGCTGTGGAGCCCGCCGGTACAGAGGGCCGACTGTAATTGAAAATAGCATTTACGGCCCATCATTTTTTATCTCAACGCAAAACCTGAAAGATTGCTTTTTGCATAATAGTTGTACCTATCTGTGGTATGCACAGGATATTTTTATACATATAATATTTAATGGTCAAATCTGGTATTTGAGATATTCATCACATTAAGCCTGTATCCTGGCCCATCCTATAACTCCCTGAATCCCTCATTAACATGGGGGTCTACCCTAAACTGTAGACGTACATGGGTAATGTGTCTTCCTGCTCTGGAGATAGGATCAAGAACCATAGTTGAGACATGTGGGAAGTGTTGGAAAAGGCTGAGACTAACT
The DNA here is from genome assembly GCA_963574355.1 of Loris lydekkerianus. Classification (NCBI taxonomy): domain Eukaryota; kingdom Metazoa; phylum Chordata; class Mammalia; order Primates; family Lorisidae; genus Loris; species Loris lydekkerianus. The sequence continues at coordinate 45,656 of CAUYPK010106034.1, forward strand.
TTGGCTCCTATCTGGGAAAGAGGTGAACCTTGGAGGATAAGCAGGAGTTTGGTAGGCACCAGGAGGGAGAGTTTCGATATCATGGATTTGGAAAGAGAGAGAGGGAGAAAGAGAGAGGAGAGCGATAACAAGAGAGAGAGAGAGAGAAAGAAATGCCTCCCCTCTTTGGGCACACACAAAAAACCCAGAAAAGCAGCTCTGGGGTCTCTTCTCAAAGACATTTACACTCTGAGCAGCACCAGGGTTCTCCACTGGGGCACTTTTGCTGATCCTTCACTCTTGTTTGACTTTGGAAATATATTTAAAGGTTAGAGAACTATAGGTGGCTGTTTGTCCTAAAATGGGGTTTACCTGCTGTGAAGTCAACAACATCAGTTCTGCTCTGAGAGAGAGTCTGGGCAGAAGACAGAGAGAGGCTTTCTCTACATTTGCTTGTTTTCGGCTCTAGTTCAATGGAGTGGAAATGAGAGAGGAGGAGAAATACAAAAATATTTTTAGTCCACATTTTTTTAATATAATGGTCATACCTTAGATATCTTTGTTTCCTATTGCATCTAGGAAATCATGCACTGGAGAGTTAACAAAAATATTCATTGAAGGTATGGCTGTTTTAACACATGATAATGGCAAAGTGAATGCTATCATGCTTCTTTCATGAATTGTCTTTTCATAAAATTGTAGTTTTCATTATGTGAATCATTACTGTAAAACATAAATTCTGCTTTTGCCCGCTTTTGTGATGTAACCTTCAAATCTACCCCTCTCTGTGTTGCAAATGGATCCTGTAGAGATAGTGATGCTGGTTAATTTAAAGAGTATAGCGTGTTAAACTGCATGTGGTTTATCTATCCCCAGGAAATTCAGGAGTCATAAATCACCATGGTGTCATACCACATTATATTTTATCCTTTGGGGGATAAAATACAGCAAACCTATTCTAATGATTTACAAATCTTCAAAATAAATTGTGATATTGACACAACTTGGGCCACAGCAGGGAATAATTGCTCTCAACAGTTATGCATCCTATCACAGAGGGCGAATCTTACACTAAAATCATGCCCGGATAACTCAAACCACTCATCCTGTACTGTCGGCTTGCCTCGTTTAATAGTTCTACAAGAGAAAGACTATCAGTATCCCCAGGGAGTGTGAATAAAACAAAATTTTCTTTTATAACGAGATGATACAGTTAATAACATTTTGAACAATCCTAATAATCTGTGCTTTCATAACACTTATAATCTGATAATCCTTAGGTTCTTAAACACTAAAATCATGTTAAACCTGGAAACAAACATCTGATATCCCCTGAGCATCAGCTCACAATAGCTCCATTTCAAAGATAGCAACGAAGAGGAAATTTGTCTCTCACACATGCAAGCCTGTATCTTCCAGTTCTTTCCTGCAAAAACACCTAGAACCTTTTACATAGCAGTGAATTTATCTTTGTTCTCAAGTGATAAAATACATTCTCAAGTGCTATAAACATAGGAATCACAATGGAAAAATTTAGGTTTTTAGAAATTCAAAGCAATCACAAAAGAGTTTCTCATTAAAATTGGATTATATTTGAAAGCTTGAATTTATTATTGTTAATTATTAAAGTTAAATAATTCTGTTCCAGACACTGAATGCCATAAAAGGAGGAGGTCTTTCCCATAAAAAGTGCTGCAGACTGACAAAATAGTTAATATTTGCTTTAAAATATTAAAGCAATATTCACAATAGGTGAATAAATGATTATCTATCTACCAAACTTTGCAGCCTCACGTAATCACCATGGTCCACAGCTACAGTTTCACTTGTATATAGCTGTTTCATGGCCTCTCTTGGAATTATTCTACCTCTTTAATAATGCAGGGTCCCCTTGAGACCCTAATTTCTTCCTTAAATAATTCATAATGCATGCTTTGTATTAAGTGAGCAATTTTAATCAGAAAACCATATCTATTTGACTGGGGAATAACTGTTAATTCAATTTGAATGTTATTTTGAATGAACCAACATTGGATAAACATTATTTTACTATATTGTTTTCTCAACTATTGCTGTCCCAACTTTATTTTTGATCTTAATGATTTCTCTTATTACATCCCGGTAAGTTGAGAAAGTGACAAATTGAGAGAATGAGTTTTGTTTTGTTTTTTTGTTTGTTTGCAGTTTTTGGCTGGGGCCGGGCTTGACCCCGACCACACCTGGTATATGGGGCCAGCACCCTACTCCTTGAGCCACAGGTGCCACCCAAGAGAATGAGTTTTAATTAGACTGAATTATAGAAAATGTACAGAAAAGAATAATTAAAGAGAATGAATAACATATAAACAACAAACCTCGTTTAATTGAGTACCCTTTCCATTTTTTCTGATCTTTAAATTTAGTAGATAATAGCTGTGTACCAGGTCTACTTTTCAATATGGAAAAACATTAATCTACCCTCCTTTGAATCATTTATAAGTAAAAAGTTTACATTTATTTGCAAGATTATCTGAAAAATGATTTTATTATTGTTGGTATTAATACAGTAATGCAATAGAAAATAAAGGATACATCATAAAAAATTGAAGAATATATTCATACACAAATAATTATAAAATCAAATTCTCAACATGAGAACAGAGATATGTGCTCTTATGAACCTAGAGCAATGCATCTTACATAGTTGGCACCTAGTAAATATTTGTTGTTTAAATAGTGGGAAAAAATGAATGGTATCAAAAGGAACATAAATAACATGACTAAACTATGATTAATAAGTGCTATCAAGTTAAAAATAACTATGTGAAGATGCTGGTCAAAGTGTTGCATATGTTTTAATTAATTTGTTTTTAGTTTTCCCCTAGTTTTCTTAACTTATAATGACAAATAAAAATCACATGGTGTTATGATGTACAATGTGATGTTTGGATGTATGTACATACACATTGAAAAATGATTAAATCAAGCTAATAAACATATCTGTCACCTCAATACTTATTTTTGGGGTGTGAAAACATTTAAGGTTTACTCTCAACAATTTTCAAGTGTGCAATACATTATTATTAACTATATAGTCACCATGCTGTACAATAGGTCCCTAAAAGTTACTTATCCTCTCTGACTAAAATATGCTAACCTTTGACCCAAATCTCCCTCTTTCCCACCACTGTTGGTTATCATTCTGCCGTCTGCTTCTATGACTTCAACGTTTTGGATTTCACATATCATTGACATCATGCTGTATTTGTCATTCTGTACCTGGATTATTTCATTTGGTATAATGGCCTCTAGGTTCAGAAATGTTGCAAATGACAGGATTTCCTTCTTTTTATTAAGGCTAAATGTACATAACATTTTTCTATCCATTTTCCCATCCATAGACAGTTAAGTTGATTCCATGCCTTGGCTTTTGTGAACAATACTGCAATAAACATGGGAGAGCAGATTACCTCTTCCATATACTGATTTCATTTCCTGTGTGTATCTATCCCCCAGAAGTGGAAGTTCTGGATCATATGGTATCTCCTTTTAACTTTTTGAGGTACTTCCATAATATTTTCCATAATGTGTGTGTGTACAAGTACATACAAAAAAAGTATTATTCAGATCCCTCCATTTTTTTAATTTCAACTGAATATGATTCTTTTAAACATAAATTAGATTTTAAAATATGGTACTGATGCCAAATGTGTATACAGAAGCCCTGGGCTTACTCCTTCTGAGTCACAGCTAAAATATAATGAAGGTTTTGTCCAAAGCAAATTATACACATATAAAAACCTATCTGTAATAATATACATATGTACGCTGATAAAGTATTATGCCCCTGTTACTGTGATTAAAAATACTAAAGAATAAGAATAATGAAAAATATTTCCAGAATATTGATTTAAATGGCAGTATTGCAGATTAATGTCTGTTCCTGTCTATTTTCAGGTCACAGCAAAGAAAATAAGTATCCCTCCTACTTCATTTCTCCTTTCAGAGGCTAGCAGGAAATTAAAAAAGGAAAGGAGTTCCAGGCGGGATTTTTGACAGCAAATTTCTCAGAATGCAGAAATATTTCTTTTCTCTGTAATAAGTTGTTGCAGATACAAAGAAGCACTTATGATTGATGACTATCTCTGTTTGCATGAGCGATAATTCCTGAACACACAGTTCTCGATTAAAATACAAATGCATTTTCAACTGCGTATTTCTTTATCTATGTTTTACTTTAACTTGACAAAATATGAAAAGAATCAACTAAGTTGAGCTTTAGCAGATTGTAGGAGTGAAACTAAAACGAGGGGATTTTTAAACGAGGAAGAAACCTTTAGTGGGCTAAAACCTTAAAGAAACCTAGAGTTTTTATAGTGTGGGAGTGATCTCTTTCCCAAATTGTCTTTTACAATGCAGATAAAATGTTTGATTGAGAAAATGTAAAACTCTTGGTATATGTCTCCTGAAGGACATTCCCAGGATGACCACCATTGCTTCCTATGTCATAGAACACACTGTGGCTGCTGAGCTTTAAACAAACTTAGCATGTGCCAAATCTGAAAGTATGAGATGGTTTTCTTAAGAAAATCATATTTAATTTCTGACAAATACATAGGAAAGTGGAGATGAGATGAAATGAAAGAAATGAAATAGAGAAATTGATGTAAGAGATGTTATCAAAGATGCCAAACAAGACATCATTCCCATATGAATGAATTGCCCGGTCACTTGTAAATGTAAGAATCTTATACTTTTTGACATAATAAGTTCTTTTAAGAACAGGAAGGTTATTATACTCTCATTTAAAAGTGGAAAAGTGAACCCTTAAGGATTAAATTAGGATAATGTGCCTGATACTGTGTTAGGTACCTCTACAGCCACCATCTCATTTAATTTTTACAAAAACCATTTTGAGATGAGGAACTAAGGCTTGCAGAAGTGAAATAGCCAAGTGACAAAGCCAGTAAATTGCAGACTTAGGAATCAAAAGCCTTTTTTCCCCTGTAATGTACAGTCTTCTCTGTAACAGGCTGCCTCCCAGATATGTCAACATTTGGCTTAATTACTCTGCTCAAATGCAGAGTGTGTATTAGAGGTTTACTCAAAACCAAGTAAGTTGTCCAATGTGATGAAAATGGGAGGCAAATGCAAGGTTTTCTTCACTGAGTCAACACTTGTGAATTTCAGAGTAAGAGATGGCTTCCATGAATAGGAAAAATAGAGAGAATAAATATGCAATTTAGGTTTTTTGAAGTGTGGGCTAATAGTACCCATGTTTAGAAAGCTTCCAAATGTCACCTGGCATGTTATAAGGCCATTTGGTTTATTTGCAAATAGGTACATCTATTTGCAGAGTCACTTGCTTATAGAGCATTCATTCCTGTTTGAAAACACAATAGAGAGGAAAATAAACAAAGATATGAATTATCCTCCTATTTACTTTTCAATTCTGAAAGATAATTATTTGTTTGAATAACAAGTTCTGCCTTGATTAGAGAATGTTAATGATAATTAATTATTAAAAATATATTTGCATTCTCAAATATATTTGCATTTCACAAGTCTCATCAAGAAACCAAGCTCAACTAACCCTGTCTTTTGTTAACGCTTGCAATCCAATTTTACTTTCTTAATAACCATTTCATTGTACTTTCCCGAATTTTTTATTCACATTTATTCATGAAATGCTTCCTTTTCTTATTCCATCTCATGTGTCTCTTTCACTCATTCAAAGAATATTTAATGATTACTACTGCCTTCTATTAGCAGTCCCAGGTGCTGGTCATAGCAAGTAAACAAGACAAACTCCCTGCCCTCAGGGAGGTTTATGCTTTACATGTCAGAGGCAGATAATAAGCAAGTAAAATAAATAAGATAAGGTCAAGTAAGACAGTGATGGATAGTGATCTGGGATGAAATATAGTCATGTACCACACAACATTTCTGTTAATGGGGAACTACCTGTATGATGGTGGCCCTATAAGATTATAATACCATATTTTTACTGTATCTTTTCCATGTTTAGATACCCAAATACCATTCATTAGAGTTGCTTAGAGTATTCAACATAGCATGAGTGATAGGCTATACCATAGAGCTTAGCTGTGTAGTAGGCAGGCTATACCATCTAGGTTTGTCTAGGTACTATGTGATTTTAACATAATGACCAAATCACCTAACAATGCACTTCTCAGGACTTATTCCCATTCATTATGCATTGAATGACCTAGAAAAGAAGGCCAAAGTAGGTCTCTTAGAAAGCTGCCTTAGAGGAGAGACCTACATGGGCAGAGAAGCCAGCCATACAAAGACACAGAAATGATGAGACTACTGCACAAGAAAGACATCACATTTTCAAGGAAGATAGAAAAGCCCAATATAGTCAGGGGAAGTACAAGATAGATTCAGAGAGCAAGACAGGGGGCATATCTGAAAAGCAAGAAAGCCATGATAAAAAGCATGTATTTTAATGTTAGTGTTGTATAGACAAGGAACAGTAGTGAGGTGATAATTAACAAACAGACAAGATTAAGGCAACCCAGGCAGTGATGATGGTATTTGGTCCAAGCCCATCGGCAGTGCAGGAGAGAGAGAGGAAAGAAAGGAGACAGAGAGAGGCACTGATTTATTCAGAATGTATTTTGGAATTAAACTGAAAAGACTTTAAGAATCTGATAAGTGATATAAGAGAAGAATCGAGATGGACTTCTCATTCCTTGACTGAGGAAACATGGTTAGGCCGGCGCCACTTGCCAAAATGGAAACTCTTTCTTTACAGTTTAAAATTCTTTTGCTTATGGCTATTATGTCCAAATCCTTTTTTGGTATAACAAGACTGTCACAAAAGGCTTCCAATGACCATCATTGTCTCTGCTCATTCTCTTGAGGATTTTGACATTGTAACTAGCAATAGACTTCACCTTTTATGTGGACTCTTTTGTGAGAGCCTCTCAGAATATATACACATATGTGTGGGATATGACATTGGTAATGAATCATATGATGTCACTAGCTCTGTGGAATGAACATGTAAAGATAGTTCTATTTTTTTTTTTTTGCTTTGTCTCATAAATGCTTAATAAATAATGAATAAATCAAAGAATAAATCAGAGATAACAAATATGCTATTAGTCAGTTTAAGAACTGAGGTTGTATAATAGGAGTCCACCTCTTGGTTTACAAGCAGCCCCTAAATCCTTTTAGAGGTGGTGATCATCAAAGACATTATAGTTCTATAATGAAAGAACATTACAAGAAAGCATAAAACACATGTGCAATGTAACTCTGTGAGGTAGAACATCATCTGTGGAAAATCTTCAGTGCTTCGCAGCCACAATTCCAAGAGTGACAACACTCTTGCTCAGGCTGAGCTCAAACTCCTGAGCTCAGGCAATCCACCAGCCTTGACCTCCCAGAGTGCTAGGATTATAGGCATGAGCTACCATGCCTGGCTTCAACTTGCCATTTTTATTATTGATGACAAACACTCTCAGGATATTATTCATATCAACTATTCACACTTCCTCAAATCTACTTTTGTTACTTCCAGTGTCCTTGTTACTTGACTTTCCTAATCAAAATTTCTCAAGGACCCTTGGCTCTTTGCCTTTTAACTCGGCACTATATTTTTGATTTTTTGAAAATCAGCCCAGCATTTAAGATGAAATATTCAGGATGAAAACATCAGAGGTTGGCAAATGGGCTGACCTCACCATAAAGCAAGTTCAAGAAAGGCATGGTATAATGAGGGAATTGAACCTGGGCTGTAGGCTCCTGTTCTGATCCTACCACTCACTATATGAGTTATCTTAGTTAAGTCACTTGAATTCCTTGCACCTCAAATTTCTCATTTTTAACCTGGAGATAGTAAGAATCTTCAGTGTCTAAGGTTGATATGAAGATCAATATGATAAAAAGTGTGAAAATGCTTTGAAAATATGAAATGCTCAAACAAATTGCAGTTGTCTATACTAGTCATTAGGAGAAATAAGCTCCCTGCTCTTATATATTTCTATGGACATTTATAATAATCTAAAAGAACATATACAGGATTAGGAGGGAAAATTTCTTGAGTTCTTACTTTGGATGGGGAGTATAGATCATCTCAGCTAGGCCTCACTACAACTGTACAGAGAGGTACCATGGTTGTGCACATTTGACAGAGGAGAAAAACAAGGCCCAGAGAGTTAAATAACTTGATCAGAGTCATCTAGCTAGTTAATTGCTGAGTTAGCATTTGGTTTTAGGTGAATCCAATTTCAAAGCTAAAAGTTTAGCTCTGTATGCTGTTTAAAATTGTAGCTCCAAGTATACCATCAAGTAACCCTTAAAATGTAAAGCTGTAATATGTATAAAGTCCTTCTAGCAGTTTTAAATTGTAACTCAAGTAAAACATGGATTTTCATGTCCATGGGACAGACTATGGTCCAAACACTGCACTTTACTGAATAATTTTGTCAACATGGCTTCTTCTTCTACATAAATCATTTGACTTTACAGCAATTGAGCAACTGTACCAATATGAATTGGTGCAAGCATATTGTTGTATGTGTCAATTCATCTTGTAGTTGCAAATTTTTTAATTTGAATTAGTAATAGTTATGTGGGGTAGAACTTAATTTAAAAGGACATTTTAAGGTGGGGTGAAGGATGCAATGCTTCAGTCTTAATCACTATGCTGTGCCTGTTGTTAGCAGTTGGAAGATGGCATTATTACTAATAAAAGTCATCAGAAGGCCCAAATTTTCAGCATAGCTCACTGTCCCCAAAGAGTAGATAGGAAAAAATTTCATTGATGCTAAGCAGCTAAATGCCATTTAAGAGGTAGGGGGACATTTTCAGCTTTCTATCTTGGTTCTTGAGAAAACATTATTTTCACATCAGTTTCAGTGCTTAAAATGAAGCAACTACCTGGGAGACATTTAAAATAGATAGCAGACTTTACTGGTGTTTGAGACAGGATAGGATAAAGTAGTGCATAAGCAAACAATCCACTGTTGATGTTTAGACATTGGCATTTCTGTTTTTATACCTGGGGAATTCTGTCATTGGCAGTCCCACTCTCTTCCTCAAAGTTTATGTTCCCTCACCTTCAGAAGCAAAAGCTCTTATTTATTTCTTTTGTGGAACAGTTTCCATTGGCTTTCACACTGTTTGGCATGGCCATTGTGTGAGGTTTACATTCCCTCTAAAGGTCTAATACACTATTGGACAGGGAATCATACCCTTTCAAGGTTCTCTGACTATAAGTGAATTTCATCCCACAGGATACATAATCTTATAGTTTATGCATGCCATATATCATCCATTATGCCAAAAAGATTATGGATTTAATTTAATGCTAATTAAATGTGTTGGTTGTGTTGGCATAATTGTAATATTCTCTACCCCAACAACAATGAAATACTTGCTGTCTAGATTTAGAATATGAGAAATAATCAATGAGAAAATAAATGGACATGGTGGTATAATTAATTCATCTGATTCAATTTTCTGGTATACTAAAAAGAAAGAGAACCAGAAAAAAGTCTGCAGATTTCCATACCAGATGTTTTACCCTTTACAAAATTATGCATGGAAGAGAATTTCAATGAATAGAAAAATTTATCACACAAGATAAATATTTTTTCTGTTTTTAAAAATGACTATTATTATTGGAAATTATTGGGGACAGAGAATGGAGGGTTGGGCTGTCAATGAAGATAGCATGTGTAGTTATGTTAATAAAACATCTGCTTTTTGCCGGGAACCTCCTCTAACAAAGTTTTCTAATCTTCCCACATTAAACAAATGGTGGTTTATTAGTTATCTATTTTGCTTTATAACAAATTACCACACAACTTCGTGTCTTAACACTATTATAACTCTTCATTATCTTTCATAGTCTTGATGGATTAGAAATTCAAGAGATGTTTGGCGGAGTGGTGTGGTTACAGGTCTCTCGCAGTCCGAAGATTTCTTCCTGCTTATATCTGGTGCCTTATATGGAAGCATCCAGTCAGTTTCAGGCATCTTTCCACATGCTTTCTCTAGCATGATAGACTCAGGGGAACTAGACTTATTAGCTACTGGCTCAGGAAATCAAAGATCCACATCCCTGAAGAAGAGGGCCAGGGGAAAGCTACATCAGCTTTTATGACTTACCCCCAAGAGCCTTGTGGTATTACCCGCACCATATTCTAAATGCAAAGTCCATCAGAAACTCCTGTCCAGATTCAAGAGAAAGGTAGATAGCTGACCTCTTCTTTGGAAGCAAGATTTTGGAAGAGCATGTGGAACTAGAAATATTTTTGGGAATGTTGCTGGAAAATGAAATTGGCCACAGGTAGCTATCATCTCCACTTTAAAGATAAGCAAACCCAGACGCAGTTAAGTGAGACTCACTCAGAGTTACATAGTAATATTTGTTCCAAGGTACCTGGGGCTAACAGTGCCAAACTTTATTTTGTCAGGAGTGCTTTTGATTTATGCTTCATAAATCATTGAAATCCTTTTTTCACAAGAAATATACCAAATGGCATAAAAATTCTCCCCCATCTTTAACCTTCCACAAGGACACCTTCAGGACATCCAAATGACTTTACTTCTACCTTGTCTCCCTTTACCTGAGTGAGCAGCATTATTTCATATTCTTCCTGCTGGTTAAACCGATAGGGGATAGAGTCATGTTGCTTTCTTAAAAATGTTAATTTCTATTTGTACCTGCAAATTTACCCTGACAGTATGCACAATAGACTCATGTAGAAGGATTGTAAGATATGCCATCATGGCTTAATAAAGGATGCAAATGCTCCTGGATGAAATTAAAGTACAAACAGAACATAGAAAAGAAAATGAGAGTCTAATAAGAAACAATGAGACATCCCTTTAAGGGATGAAAAATTCTGCCTTACATTACTATGTTTATTTTAATCTGAGAGAAATTATAAAGCTAATACTTTCTGAAAATGGATCTCTTAGCACTGAATATCTTGTGAAATCTGCCAAGCTATTTGTGTTTTATTTTAAAAGCATTTGTACCTTCCCAAACTAAACAAAGTATTTCAAAGATTATGTGGACATTTAAAACACTGTACTTAAAAATAGAGAAGAATAGTGAAAATCAAGAATTGAGTCTGATGAATAGATTTTGAATTCAAATCACATCCAGAAGTTATTCTGATATATGGCTCGCTGCTACATAGATCTTCATACTTTACATATAATATCTGTTGCTGCCTTCTACCTAAAAGTGAGCTTTGAGTTTTAAAGTATTGCCTTCTTCCCAAAGTTAAGTGCTTCTCCATTGATAATGAGTTAGAGGAATAAAGTTTGTTCTTTTCTTTCCTTTTTCTTCCATCAGAGTGGAAGACATTTATGAGCTATAGAAAAGTTTATTAATTTATAGTTATTTTCATTCTATGTCCCAAATAAATGAACACTTCAGAAAACAAGAGATTATGTGTTGAACGTTTAGGGTGTGCAGAGTAAAATAACTGTAATTGTTAGGAAAAGATAATGACATTGGAGACATAACCGACACATGACTCCTGGGAAGTTTACCACAAATATGAGCCAACAGATAAAACTCCATCAATTTCCTATCCCCACTGCACAAACCCTTGTTGTCTGTGTCTTGCTACAACAGAATTTCTCTAACGTTCTTCCTAAAGTCAATCCCTTTGCCTCTGTTCTAAGAATCAGAGGAGACTCAGAATGCAGTGGAAGAATATACAGCATAGGAAGTATAGCTAAAAGAACGTTTAATTTAAAAGTATACATTAACATTTTACAAAATATTGACAAAATATGAGGATAGTCAAGTTTGTGAACTCATTCTAGAAAAAGTGCTACATACCTCTTCAAGGACTATCACTGTGGTCACCTTCAGAGGACTCCCCGTGGATAGCTTTGCCCTGATTGCACAGACGCCAACCTAGCCCACCCTTCAAAGCAATTTTGTAACTCTTTTTCTGGAATGCCCATCACAGCAGTCATCATCATCGTATGAGGCCTGACATTTTTTAAGTGTGTGAACTTGTCCTGGAAGAAGTGCTACTTAAATTCATTGCTGAGTGTCACGATGGTCACCTCTGAAGTACTCCCCTTGGCCTTCTGCTGACTGTAGTGATATTCAGCAATGAGGTAGGTAGCATTTTTTTTATTTATTTTTTATTTATTTTTATTATTAAATCATAACTGTGTACATTAATGCGATCATGGGGCACCATACACTGGTTTTATAGGCTGTTTCACATATACCCTTGTAAGATGCATTGCAGGTGTAATCCCACCAATCCCCCTCCCTCTGCCCGTCCTCCCCCCTCCCTCTCTCCCTTCCTCCTATTCTTAGGTTATAACTGGGTTATAGCTTTCATGTGAAAGCCGTAAATTAGTTTTGTAGTAGAGCTGAGTACATTGGATATTTTTTCTTTCATTCTTGAGATACTTTGCTAAGAAGAATATGTTCCAGTTCCATCCATGTAAACATGAAAGGGGTAAAGTCTCCATCTTTCTTTAAGGCTGCATAATATTCCATGGTGTACATATACCACAATTTATTAATCTATTCATGGATCGATGGGCATTTGGGCTTTTTCTATGATTTAGCAATTATGAATTGGGCTGCAGTAAACATTCTGGTACAAATATCTTTGTTATAATGTGATTTTTGGTCTTCTGGGTATATACCTAGTAGAGGAATTGTAGGATTGAATGGCAGATCTATTTTTAGGTCTGCAAGTGTTCTCCAAACATCTTTCCAAAAGGAATGTATTAATTTGCATTCCCACCAGCAGTGTAGAAGTGTTCCCTTTTCTCCACATCCACGCCAACATCTCTGGTCTTGGGATTTTGTGATATGGGCTAATCTTACTGAAGTTT
>CAUYPK010106035.1:0-12722 GCA_963574355.1 Loris lydekkerianus
TTTTCTAGATAACATAATATTGAAAAAAAAAAAAAAAAAAAAAAATATCTAGAGAGCGTGATCTGATAAATATTTTTGGGGACTTTATTTTTTATATTATATATATATATATATATATATATATATATATATATATATATATATATCATGCATTGATTGTTATTTACTATTTTTTCCCATGTTATTTCACAAATTCAGGCCAAAAAACTCACAGGTAAGTATATAAATGACTCCCATCTTACAGGTAAGTATACATAGCTTAGAGATGTTAGGCAATTTGTTCCAGATCACAAACTTGTATGAGAAAAGATAGAATTTGAAACAAGATTTACCCATTGCCAATGCTAATGTTCCTCCCAGGGCACCTGCTACTTGTCCTTCTGAATTTTATCTGCTGAAATGTGGACATGGGAATGGGCCCGATCAGGGAAACAGGAAAGGCGAAATGTGTGTGGTTGATGAGGAGATGCTGCATTCGACTGAGGTCCAGTGTCCCTGGAAGTGGAGGGGTACATGCTGTCCCTGAGAGGACCCTCAGGGCCAGGCCAGAGCTTTGAACTTGATCCTGCAGGCAAAGTGGAGCCACTAATGTTTGTGAAAGAGGAATGGCTGGGACCTGATTGCCATGGAATCACTGGAGTGTAAGATTAGTTTGGAGGCTGTAACAGTGACTCATGCAGGACAGAATGAAACCTGGGAGTGGACCAAGGACTGACACTTGGCTTCCCATGCCAGGGAAGCCTGGAAGAGGACCAGGCATGAGGGAGGCTCATATCAGGTGTGTTTTTATTTCTAATATAACGGCTGTTATGGTCCCATAGCTCATAGGTTTGTGTGTGGGAGGAAGATGAAGCACCTAGACACACGTACAGTGCTCACTTGCACACACATGCTGCTCAGGCACACATGTATGACACGGCTGCACGCATGTTGCTTGCTCACCTGTGGGATGCCCACTCCCAGCCCTGGCACTTGCTCACAGGTGTGCACATGCAACACTTGCTGCATGTATGCAGCACTCAGTTGCACATGCAAAATTCATACATGTGCATGCACATGGCCCTCACTTGCACACATGACATAGGATTCCCACCTTCACACACACATCCATTCAAGATGCTCACTCAACAAATGTTCCCATCGATTCTAAGACACATTGTGAATTCAGAAACATGGAATGAAGCAGAAATGGCAGCTTTAATGGAAAAATCAAGGTTGATTGCTCAGAGTGGCCTGGGAGTTTCCTGAACCAACACAGAGGAAGATTCAGCCAGTGGGACTTACTGGTGGAAAGCACCAGAATCTTTGCTCAGCAGCCTTCGAAACTGAGGTGCAGAGGTAATTTGTTCAAATATACACAGCTGGTAAGAGCAGAACTAGGATAGATTACTAATCTGTAAAACAGGAAATATTCACAAGACTGCTGAGAGAAGTAAATAAGGAATGCACATTTTGAGCACAGAAAGGAGTGCTTGGGGCCTGGGAATTCCCTCTAATTTGCTGCATGAATACACGGTTTATTCCTAGGATGTCAATGACACCTTAGTGGTCTTATAACCCAACTTCCTTGCTCTACAAATGAGGAAGCTGAGGCTCAGAGCTGGGCCGGGGGCTTCTCTGATGGGGCTTGTCACTGACCAAACTGCGACTAATACTCATTTCTGCTGATGCAGAGCCTCCGGCTGTCCCCTGCATGGCACTGTCCTGGTCACTTCTTTTCCCCACCTCCTGCCTCACATGATATCACTCTCTAGCTTTTACGTTTCAATCTGTCCTCTTCACCCTCCCTTCTGCATTTGTGGACTAATTCGCCCATTTAACAAATGCTCAGGGACTGTCGTCTGCCTACCAGGCACTATGATGGGTGCTGGAGCCTCAGTCAGGAGATGGAGATGAGGCTTTTGCAAAGTTATCAAGCATCTTGTGTGAGGGTGTGACACAAAGTGGAATTTTGATGCTCTCAGGCATGGTGGGTGTCCCGTATTTTCTGAAGCCCTCAGGTGTGGCGGGCGCCCTGTGCATTGAGTGATGGTGACACTCAGGCGTGTGGCAGGTGCTCTGACTTTGGGCTCAGACTCTGCGATTGGTTCATCATCTCATCACTGACTCAGTCCCCACAGTCATTCCATTTCATGACTATTGCCACTTCTCCCCTCTCTCCTGTCCAAATGGTCATCTCCTAAAATCATAGGAAGGATGAGGACTTCTTGGAAGAATAAACAGTTACCAGTCTGGAGCAGGAATACTCAAGCTGAGCTGAGAAGTGCTTCTCCCCGAATGCCAGGGAGCTGTTAACGATGAAGGAGCCATTTCAAAAGGATGAGAACCAACTCAAAGGGGCTGCCTTTGGGTAAAGACGGAAATTAAAATTAAAAAAAAAAAAAAAAACAAAAAAAAAAACAAGCTAAATTATAATTATGAATTCACAATGATAAATAAATGCAAAGAAATGCACCATCCTCTGATGGTCAGTGCTGCACTTTCTACCATGAGGTCAGCCTTTCAAGATTTCACATGTACGTGAGCTGGTTGTGTTTCTGTGTCTGGCTTATTTCACTTTGTGTAATGTCTTATGAGTTCAGCCATCTTGTTGCAAATGACAGTATTTCATTATTTTTTAAGGCTGAATAATATTCTGTAGGGCGCATATATCACAATTTCTTCACTCATGCATTCACTGACAATTTAGTCCATGTCTTGGCTACTGTGAATGGTGCCTCAGTGAACATGGGAGCACAGGTGTTCCTTCCAAATACTGACTTCAATTCCTTTGGGTGATGCCCAGAAATGGGATGGCTGGGTCTTATGGTAGTTCTTTTTCTAGTTTGAGGACCTTTCACACCATTCTCCACAATGGCTGTAATAATTTACATTCCTACCAACAACATACAAGAGCTCCCTTTTCTCCACATCTTTACTAACACTTGACAAAATAGGGAAATGTACCAGTAATTATTAATGATTTTGTAAGTGATTATATGGCATTTTGAATGTGAAGGGAGTGTCCATATTTTTAGAGTTGCATGTACTGGCATTTGTAAAGATAACATGGCAGGCCATTTTGAATTTGCTTAAAAATATTTCAATAAAGGAAGAAAACCCTGGGCATGGGATAGTGACTACTAAAGGCATGGTTTCTACAGAGTCACACAGCAAAGATGGCCAGTAAACAGGTAGGAAAAAAGGAAACTGGGGAGACTACAAAGAAAATGTGACAAAATATTGGTAATTGTTGAATCTGGGGGACAGAGTTTTAAAGTTTTCATAATAAAACTTAAAATAAAAATAAAATAGTATGATTCTTCCTTTATTTAACAAGTTATTAATGCTCTGATGGCTAATCTTAGGCACCAACTTGACTGGGCCATGGGATGCATAGCTTTCTGATTAAACATCATTTCTGGAAGTTTTATTTGTGGTGTTTCTGGAAGAGATTAGCATTTTAGAGTATCTGAGGGACTGAGTGAAGCAGACAGCCTTCTCCAGTGCAGGTGGACACCATCTACTCTGCTGAAGGCCTGAAAGGAGCAAAAACGCAGAGGAAGGTTGGATTCACCCATTTTTTCCTGATCTCCCAGCTAAGACTTGGGAATTCTCCTGCCCTTGGTGCCCAGGTCCTCACAGCTTCAGAATTAGAATGGAACCCACACAACTGGCTCTCCAGATCTCAGGCCTTCAAATTATCTCACAGGCTTCCTCAGGTCTCCAGCTTATAGATGACAAATCACAGCCCTTCTCAGCTTCATAAACACAGGAGCCAATATCTTTAAAAATAAATATAAATGTGTAATGTGCTATTGGCCCAGTTTCTTCAGAACCCTGAAACAAGTGCATGTCCATTCTATGAGGGACCCTGTATTATACACTAGGGATGAGGTAGTAGATAAGGAAGTCACGGTCTACGGCAGGGATTTCCAACCAGTGTGCCATGAGAGGACTTTAGGTGTGTCATGAAAATTTTTAAAGAGCATACATTTTCAAAAGAAGTTCAAAGTAAAGTAAGCATATTTTTTTTAACCTTTTTTTAAATCAACATAATTTAAGTGTTAAGCTTTTGAGACACTATAGGTTCAAAAGAATGCTGTGAGATAAAGGTTAAAAAACAGTTGTCTATAGCTGATGGGTAGTAAACAAATATATATATTTTATTTATTTATTTATTTATTTATTGCAGTTTTTGGCTGGGGCCAGGTTTAAACCGGCCACCTCTGGTATATGGGCCTGGTACCCTACTCCTTTGAGCCACAGGTGCCGCCCACAAATATATTCTATTACAAAAATAGTTTTCTGGAAATTAACAGGATAGGGACAGAGGAAGAGCTTTCCCAAGCTTAGCTTTGGAGGAGGGAAATGATCTAGAAAACAAAAGAAAGAAAAGAAAAGAAAAGAGCATTGAAGTCAGCTGGAATAGATAATGTGAAGTATTTGGAAAATGTTTGAGAAAATGAAAGAAGTTCCTGGTGGTTGGAGAGTCAAATAAATGGTTGCTTTTCTTTTTAAACAAAGTCTGCGGAGTATATTTTTTAGAGCAGCTTTAGATTCACAGCAGAATTGAGAGAAAGGATTTCCCAGATGCCGTCCACCTCCACGTGCACAGCCCTCCCCACGAGCGACATCCCCTGCCAAGGCGGTGCCCTTGTTACAATTGAGGACCAACACATCCTTATCACCCCCAGACCATGGTCTACAGGGTTCCGCTCTTGTGGTGGGTACAGACCTCGGGTGTGCATAAACGTGTAGTGCACGTGCCCGCCACTCCACACACAGCCTGGCCATGCTGGTGCTGGGCTCTTCCCTTCCTTCGCCTCCTCTCCATCCGGGTCCTTTTAATCCTCTTCTTCCTGTCGTTCTCCTTCACCCAGGAGGAAAGAAACTCTCCAGACAGGCAGGGCTTTGTGTGCTGCACCTACTGATATATTTGTGTCAGAAACCAGGTAAACTGAACTAGTTTGAACCTCTAACTGCACAACCTATTGGTAACAGGGACCAAAGCTGAGCCCTGGGAATGGCACCGTTACTCCAGGAGACCGACTTGGAACTGAGCATATTGGGCTCCTTCCACCATAAAAGGGGCAAGGATTTATTCGGATGGGAATGGGTACACATTCTGGGTATTTGCCTTTCCTATGGGTTTTATTCAGATTCCCTATCCAAGGCCTTCCTGAATGTTTGATCTGACAGCCAGAGGTCTTACATAGTATCTCATTATCTCAGGGTGTCCATGATCGTAAGACACGTGAGTTGTTTGACATACTACAGTACCCACATATTGGCCACTGGATAAGGCATAAAATGGCAAACTGCAGGCACAGCTAATATTTTAAGGATATTAATAATGAATGAAACAATATTTTAAGAACATTCAGAACTAGCCTCCAGGATATGGTAGGTGTGTTGAGTCAGAAACATCATGGTGCTGTGTTTTCAAAGGAAAAAAACATGTCCATCTTGAAGTCAAGGGGGGAGAAGCCAGCGTGTCCTCACTTAACTCTGAACGGCTTGTTTGGACACTTCGTGTTTACTGACCCTGTAATTCTGGGGTTTATAGGATGAGAAGTCTTGACGTCAGAGGGGAATGATTTCACACAGACGTAGCCGCTATTCTATTGACCTGTAAGCTATAGTTTCCATCCAGAAATTTAAGTTCCTTTTGTCCAGGGACCAACAGGCAAAACAAAGAAAAAGTCATCATCTTAGTGGGAATAATTAGTCTTGCTCATCAGGAGCAGATAGGGCTTCTGTTACACAAAGATGACAGGGAAGGATGTGGCTAGCACCAGGGTAACCCATTTGGCCACCTCTCAGAATGCCTTTGCCAAATTGTGATGGTAACAAGGACGAGAGTCTGGGTCCCTCTTCTAGGTTAGCCACCAAGACTAGCAGAGGTAATAGTAGGGAGCAATGGGGTCTGGAGTGGACCCAGGGGCAGGGGGCAATGGGCGTTTGCTGAGACCATTGCTGTGATGGAGGTTGTGGTCCATCCTACTAACCTTCCTTTTCTAAATTTCTCTGGAATTATGGAATAGTTCTTCCCTGAATTTGTAATATGAAAATTATGATTCCTCTTCCCTTGCACCCTACCCCAGTCCTATTTGCACTCTGAGCTGCCTGGGTGTTAGGCAACACGCTAAGAGGCTTTCATATGCCCACCAGTGCCTTGGTGTCTGCCCCCACCCGTTCCTGCTTCCTTCCTCTCCTCCAGAGGTGCCAATCCCCATTTAATCTCGGAAGAAACTGAACTCGGAAAACGGAAGTAAATCATTCAGTTGCTATTGAAAACCAGTACCATCTGAAACAAAAACATTTGCATATGAGTGAATGGCTGTTAGCTAATAATCAACTTTTAGCTGTGGATAGAATTTTCCCAATCATAAATTCTGACTCATAGGTTAATTCCTTTCATCTACATTGAAATCTAATGAGGCAGCAAGATTTTGTCCTGCAGTCCTACCGTGCAGGGGAGGGAATTGCAACTCACTCCTGTCCTGCTCTTTCTCCAGCTCCTCCTCCGCCTCCTGACAGCCTACACAGGTTCTGCAGAATGATTAGTCAGAGTGTTAACTCTAAAACCCCACCCGATTCTTAGAGGACTAAAGGAAACATAGCTCCATCACAGTTCATGTATTTTAGAATATCTCCATCAGGGATAAATGAATGAATTAGCTACTTAAATGTTCTGAACCTCAAGACAAGTGCAGGTAAAATTATTTGTGCATCATAAAGCACTCTGCATAGGCACTGACAAGAAAGAAAACTAGAAAATAGATATTCCTAAGCATTCTAGTATTCCTACGCAGTCTCGATTTTCAGGGTAACATGGGGGAATAAGGAGGCAATAGCGTGTTCAGAATTATGATGAGTAGGTGGTGAGGCAGACCTATATTTGAGTAGAGAGTTATTTTCATCCAGATTCACTGACAGCACTTCAGGGAAGACTCAGCATCACAGGGTTAGAGGGCAGTGCAGAAGATGCAAGCTGGGACAGGAAGGCTCCAGTCCCACAGAGAGGGCAGGCTGGGGAAACACCACTTCTGCTCAGAGAAGGCTATGCAGAGTTGGTGAAGGGTCATTGTCAATGCAGACTGATTTCCCAGCCTATGCCCAGAATATAGGATACAGCTTTGGACTTTCTGGAAGCACACATTATAAATAAATAATTTATAAATTATAAAGTACACATTATAAATAGTCTGTACATGCTGAAAAACTGTAGCTTAGGAGTGAGAACTGGGGGATGTTAACAGCCTTCCAAAACCCCTCCCTCCCCTTTCACCTCCAGGGGAGTCTTTATTCTCTCCTTTTGTAGGTATTTTCAGGGATGCATTTTATGGTCCTATTTTTAAAATAGCTCTTAAACCTTAAGACTCATATGTCTGAAAACTTGTATCAGGAATTTAAAAGTTCTCCACCCATTAATGAATAGGAGGTGTTGAGAAATCCAGAAATAGAGGTTTCAGTTGAAGTGATATGGCAAAGGAACAAGATGTCTTGCTATTGTTGAGAGTGTGTGTGTGCATATTTATGTTTAAACACACTGTCCACTTTCCTTCATTTATTGACTTTCATCTTTCCCTGGTTTTTGCAAAACAAATGAATAACTACATCATAAAGAATGGGCAGAGATGGGAGTGCAGGGTAGATGGGAACATAGTTTTCATAATATAGTCATAAGACAGATCAGCAGTGCACCTGTTAACTCCTGAAAGAGACACACATCTTAGAAGCCACAAAGCACAGAAGTAGGCACCTGTGGCTCCGTTGTTGCTGTGTCGCTCGTGTTTATAAGTGACAAAACCTAAACACAGAAGGTTGAGACGAGGCACCAAAGCTCCCCAGGAGGCCTTTGCAGAAGAGGGACAGGGCTCTGTGTGAATGATGTGGGGAAGCACAGGTTCAAGTATCAGGCTGCACACAATTTTGTATAGTGTCGAGAGATTTCCTCCATGGCTAACTGATGAAAATACACCCACTGGATTAGAATAAGAAAATGATTAAAAGAAAACTATCCTCACCAACATGTACTAACACTGCCTTTGAGTCACAATTACTCAGCTTAGCTCTCCTGTACCTCAGTTGCTTCATCTATGAAATGGAGCTGATATCTCGCTCACAAGGGAGCCAGTTCATTAGTGTGGATTGGGCTCTTTCCTACCCCCACTGCAGAAAATGAGCTGCACCAGGCAGCTGAGAAATTGTGATTTCAGTTCTTACCTGCATGAAGCTCAATGCCCATAACAGCCAAAATGCAGTGGCCCCAGAGGACATGACATGTGTTTTCAACCTCCAGGATGTGTGCATCATTGGCTATGGTCACCTCAGGGAGATGTAAGCACATGGAAGGCACTTCCAGCTACCTGCAAGACCATCAGAGCAGCCCCAGCAGCCCGTGGGTGTTCACTGGAGAAAGTCACCTTCACATGTGACGATCCGCCTGTCCTCTGCACAGGGCAGTCTGGGGAATTGAGCGCAGAGAAGCTCCTGCATGTTTGAGAGGGGCACTAACTCCTCTCATTGTGCAAGGAAACTTGTTTATTCTCACCTTGCTGTCTGGAGGTGAGGCCAGTTTTATGTGCTCTGCTGGGCCTTTTCTGCTGTAATGACTTCCGTTCTGCTTGTCAGAGAGCTGGTCTGAGCATTTCGGCAGCTGCTGTACCCAGCCTGGTTGAGCTCCTGGGACCTGGGGAAATGACTAACAGGTAGACTTGGGGACATTTGGACCTATCGTTAGAGCCGAGTCAGAACTCCATCTGCCCCTTGACCTTCACAAGTGCTGACCCTCAATGGGGGACTTTGGGACCCCTGGAATCATGCCAGCTCAGATCTATATATCCCAAACACCCCAAAATAGCAGCTCTTTCCCACCACCCAGTTATTCAAGGAAATAACCATCAGTTTCTTTAGGGAGAGGCCTGAAAAAAATCACTACTTGGGTGATTTCTACAGATTTACTTAAATTAGTAATCAGGTGCTACAGCATTGCTAGATCATCCTTAGTCAGACGTAGTCCTTTTTCAGTTGATGCATCCACAGACTGAACTAGCTCGGTCCTGAAAGCTGAGAGGGATACCAACTTAAGCCTCTGCTCATTCTCAACGTGTCTGCTATTTACATACATATCACATGCACATACCATTCCTCTGCTAGCTGCCTGTTGATCTTGCCTGTATGAGTTCTGTGGCCTCCTGGTCATCAATAGGAATACAGTGATTACATAAGCCATGCCTCTGGTCATTAATTGCTGTCCCTCCCAGACTTTGATGTCCTGTAATCCTATCAGCTTCGGGCACCAGGTGGCCTTGACCCTGTAACAGCATGTCCTAACACCAGCCTCCACCTAGAGATGACAGCCACTGCCGAGTTTCCCAGCAAGGCCAGTTGCTTCTCACCTGAGACGTTCCATCTCACTGGACACTATTCTCTGCACACCCCTACTCTGCCTGAGAAATGCATCAGGTGACGGATTTTCTGGCTGCACAGGGTGAGCCTACTCTAGGCAACTTCCTGGAGTCTTTTGTCTCTTTCCTTTAAACAGTTCTAGCCTCATTTCACCTGAGATCGTGTTCCCCTTAGAGCTTACACAGTCCCTCCCAGCAGTGACTGTCACCCAGAACACTCTGAGGCCTTAAATCCCAAGACATGGCCAGTGCTCACTGAGCTGCACATCCCAGCGTGACCTGGCCCAGTGTCCTGAAGATCCAGGCCCAGCATGGTCCTCATTCCTGGTACAGTTTGGTGAGATGGCGAGATATTGTAGCTTCTGTGTAAATAATTTTGTTAGTCTGTTAACATTATTTGCATTACCTTACTTGGGCTATCTTAAGACTCGGCACTGTGCTGGTCTAGTGTTCAAGTGGAGGGCATATGTCTTAAAGGGCAAGGTGTCTGCCTCAGTTGAATTTCTGAATGGACATCAGTAAGTGGGTGACATGCTCTAGCAGGTTAAGTGGCCAGTATTATTTAGAGGCTTTAGGGGACCTAGATTTTTAATTGTATCATCTACTTACAACCCCCCACCCCTAGTTGTCTTCCCCCATCAGGACCCCCCCTTAGGCACAGGATGTCTCCTCAGACTGTGCAGAAGCCTTCTCTGACGTTCTGCCACTCACAGATGTGTCCTGGGCTTTGTCTTTGGCAATCTGCCCTCTGGCTGCTGAGCCTTGCATTCTTCAATTTCTCCATTGTGCATTCTGGTCCTTATTCTATTTCCCCTACACCTTTTTTTTGGTCTGGGCCAGGTCTGATTCTGCCACCTCCAGTACATGGGGCTGGCGCCCTACTGCTTTGAGCCACAGGCACTTCCCTTCCCCTACATCTTCTAAGTGCCAAAAGTAAAGAAGAAGCCAGCATGAATCTTTCCATCTCCATCTCACCCCAATTCTCCATGGGTGAAAGCTTTAAATAGAAAGCTATGATATAAGAAGAACATTAAACATTTCATTAACCACAATTGATAGGGGCCCATTTTGCCACCTGGCCAATGAGTGACCTGGCTCCTGAACTTTATTCTTAGAGTTGGTTCCTAGAACCATTTCTACTACCTACCTCCCCTTCCATGAGATTTCCTGGGATGAAGGTTTGTGTGCAAATTAATAATGAAGTGGGAAAAATAGGACAGGAAAGGGAGAGAATCCAATTAGCCTGGAATTTCAGATAAGTCCTGTGGCAGGGAGCTTCAGCTGAGCACAGAGAAACTCTGGAATTCAGTTGTATTAATATCTCAGGTGTCTAACCTCAGACAGGACGTGGGGACTATGCTTCCAGACAATCCCAGTGGGCATTACTCATGTGCCCGGGAGCCCAGTGCTTTGAGACATAACTGCACATTGGAGGGAAAAACCCACAAAATTTCAAAGTTGGGGTTGGGGCACACAGGAAAACAAATGTGCCAGATGCCCCCCAGGGACTGACCTATGAAGCTATTTATGGTCCTTGTTTTATCCTTCAGTTTTAAGGGTTCTTAGTATATTGTGGATACAAGTTCTTTATCAGATGAGTTTCATAAATATTTCCTCCCAGAATGGAGCTTGTCCTTTCATTCTCTTAGAAGTATCTTTCATGGCAGACATTTGAAATTTAATGAAGTTTTCCTTTTGTGGATCATGCTTTTGACATTTAAAAACTCATCACCAAATCAAAATCAGGTAGATTTTCTCTTTTTTTTTTTTCCTTTTCCTTACAAGTTTTAGGACTTTGAATTTCTTATTCCAGTCTACAATCCATTTTAATTTTTATGTAAGGTATAAGGTCTATGTCTAGGTTTTGGGGGGCATATAGATGTCTGTTTCAGTATCATTGTTGAAAATATGTCCTTTCTGCATTAAATCGCCTTGCTTCTTTGTTAGAGTTCTTTGACTGTATTTGTGTGGGTCACTTTCTGGGCTCTCTATTCTGTTTCTTTAATCCATGTTTCTATGAGTTTGCCAACACCCTTGAGTACAGTAGTCTTATAATAAGTCTTGAAATTGGTTAGTATGAGTCAAATTTTATTCCTTAATACTACATCTGCAATTGTAGGACCTTTACCTTTCCATATAAACTTCAGAAATACTCTCAGATCTGTAAAATAGGGTGCTAGGATTTCAAATGGTACTGCATTGAATCTATAGATCAAGAAAAATTGATGTCTTAAAAATATGGAATATCCTAATCTATTAACATGGAATATTTCCATTTAAGTCTGATTTTCTGTGATTTGTATTTTTCTGCATATAGATCCTATACATGTTTTGTTATTTCTATTAATATGTAAGTATTTCATTTGGGGGATAGTAAGTAGCATATTAAAATTTCAAATTCTAATTGTTCATTGCTGGTGTATAAGAACTTGTGTAAGACCTTTCTCTGATGGCTACTTTTGTGTGTTAACATGGCTGGACAATGGTCCCCAGATATTGTCAAACATTCCAGATTTTTTAATGAGTATTTCTGAATGAGATCAATATTTCAGTTGGGGACTTTAGATACAGTAAATTGCCTTCCATAGTGTGGATGGGCTTTATCTAGGCAGTGGAAGATCTGAGTAGAAGATCACGCCCATTCACGCCCATGCCCACGCCCACCCCTTAAACACACCCAAAGCTGGAAAGAATTCACAGCCTCAGACTTGAATTGTGACTTTGGCTGTTCCTTGAGTATTAAGCCTGATGGCCTTTGGACCTGAACTATGGCACTGATTCTTCCATGGGCCTCCCTTACCCCCTGAAGATTTCGGACTTGCCAACCTTTGCAATTATAAGCCAATTTCTTAAATAAGTCTTTACACACATATCCATTCTCCAGTATCCTGGAGAACCCTGACTAGTTAATGTGCCCTACTCATCACCAAGGAGTTTGTTTCTTTTCTGGGATTTTCTCTGAGAATTATTTTATTCTCACTATATTACATGGCCTACAACAATGTTAAATAGGAATGATGAGAAGACATTCTGCATTTTTTCCCCCAAGGGTGGGAGAAGTACTCAGTTTTTCACTATTAAGTACAGTGTTGGTTGTGGGATTTTTGTAGATGTTTTTTATTAAGTTGAGGAAGTGTCCCTTCATCCCTTGTTGCCTGAGAGTTTATAATACTTAAACTTGTTAAAGGCGGGATTAAAGATGGCAGCTGAGTAACAGCTTCCCTGTAACTGGGCCTGGCGAATCTGGGGAGACAAGACTCCAGACATCTCTGGCCGGTGGGACCTGCCTACAATCATCCCTTTGAGGACACAGAGAGCCAGCAAGGG
>CAUYPK010106037.1:0-23694 GCA_963574355.1 Loris lydekkerianus
TGTCTACATACAATAACTAAGAAAATGCCACGAAGAGTACGTTGAACAGTTTGATGAGAATATTTCAGATTGTATATGAAACCAGCACATTGTACCCCTTGATTGCACAAATGTACATAGCTATGATTTAACAATAAAAAATAAATAAATAAAAAGAAAATCTGAGTATAACTTTTGACTTCCCCTGAACTTAACTACTAATATCCTTACTGTTAACATAAATGGTTGACTAACACAGATTTTCTATGTTATATGTATTATATATTATATTCTTACAATAAAGTGAGCTAGAGAAAAGAAGATGTTATTAAAATCATAAGGAAGAGAAAATACATTTAATCTTCATTAAGTGGAAATGGACATCTTAAAGGTCTTTATCTTCATGGTCATTTTCATGTTGAATAGTATGAGGAGGATGAGGAAGAGGAGAGGGCAGTGTTACTGCATGGTAGAAGCAGAAGAAAATCTGTGTGTAACTGGACCTGCACAGTTTTAAACTGCATTGTTTAAGGACCAACAGTATTTTAAAAGCAATGCCAGAACAAGGCATTTGCCTCTTTTGACTGATATATGTACGTTAATCATCACCCGTTCTGCAGAACCTGACCTAGAATGTCTCAGTGACAGATTTCTTGCTACTTTTTTTCCGCAACAGGTTCAGAATATTAAGGCTAGAAATTTATTCTGGGTGAGGCTGTTGATCACATCACTGCTAGTCATATGTTATTGCTTTACATTTCAGTGCATGTTTTGTATTTAGGTCTTAGGGATTGGTATGCTAATCTGCAAGTGTGACTTATGATCTGCAAAATGATTTCAGTTTCCTGGTTACCAAGCCAACAATTATTAAAGTTGACAGATAAAGTATCTATAGACTGAGTTACAGCCTTAATACAGAGGAAACTGTATGAAGGCTTACATTCAAAATCCCAAGGTATACCTAGCATATCTAAAAAAATAGCTGTGGACATTCCTATTCTGTAGATTGTTATCTTAGAAACAAAGACAATAGTTGTTCTTTACTTTGCAATACTGAATGCTTAGAACGAGAGCTAAATATAACTTCAGAACTTAAGAGTTCCTCTATGTACACATCTATGGATGTGTTTAAGACAATATAAATTAAATTTCATTATACTTTTATGATCTATCAGATATTTCAATATCCTCTGATTGAAAATGACCATAAAATGGTATTCTGGGGTTTGGAGTTGGCCAGGTGGCTGATTCCCTCCTCAGCACACTGTCTTCTCTGAACAATCATAAGAGCAAATGGAACAACCACTACTAATATTCAATGACGACAATGTGGTAGATAGTGTGTTAAGTACATTACTAATCCATTCTCTTATTTAACCTTTGCACTACCCCTTGAGGTAGATATCATCATCTTCATTTACTTTGATTTAATTTAATTTAATTAATGTATGTATATTTTTGGAGCTAGAGTCTCACCTTGTTGCCCTTGGTAGAGCTCAAACTCTTGGGCTCAAGAGATTCTTTTGCCTCAGCCTCCCATGTACCTGGGACTACACAATGCCTGGCTATTTTTAGAAATGAGGTCTCACTCTGTCTGAGGCTGTTCTTGAATCTGTGAGCTCAGGCAATCCACCTGCCTCGGCCTCCCCGAGTGCTAGGATTATAGGCGTGAGCCACTACACCTGGCCCATCATCTTCTTTTTAGTGATGAGGAAATCAGGACCTTTCTCAATTATATAGATAGTAAAGAATAGAGATGAGATTTGAATCTGGCCTATGTCAAGGCAAAGTCTATACTTTTAATCAGTAGGTCAAATTTGTTGCCTCAATGGAAACAAATTATTTTTCTGTATTGGGAGAGTTACCCAAACCTGTTGGGACACATAGCAAGACGACTGTGTCAGTATGGCTGCAATGACAGAGTATTGACCATAAAATTTAAAAGCAATCTAAATTCCAACAATCTAGAACTCTTTTGAAGTGTCTACATTAACATTTTTCTTATTTTGTTGTAAGAATATAATACTTAAAACGTGACATAAAAATATGTGTTGTCATGCTTCCTAAAGATGTCATTAAAAGTTATTAATATCCAAAGTATGTGAATAAGTATATCACTAAAGAGACTCTATTCCAATGGTACATGAACATACTGTATTTTATTTTATTTATTGTTTGGGATTCATTGAATGTAAAAAGAATTAGGTTATACTTATTGTATTTGTTAGGTAAAGCCCCTCTTATAATTGTGTCCTGCCCCCAAGGAGTGTGCCATACACTGTGAAACCCCCTTCAACATACTGTATTTTAATAGATATGAGAGCAAACAGTCCACAAATCACATCCTTGTGGTCATCTTCCAGAAACACGGCCAGCTTCTTTTCCCAAATACCCCTAGGAAAGCTCTTCATGCCTCCCATTTCACCTTCTCTAGAAAAGCAGGGTCCACTTGTCATGGGTATGTCATTATATTAATAATAAGCAACACTGTCCTTCATCATGGGTGTGAAGATTCAAGGTAGACTAATAAATAAGACTTTTCACAAATAGACTACGGAGATGAAGGGTTATCAGACATTTTACCCCACAATACACAGCAGAGGAGAGGCAGAATTCAAATCTGGACATGCCTAAACCAAAAGGTCAGGTTTTTTTCAACTAAAGCCTCCACACTTGCATTTAGCTGAATGTGTAGCAGAAGTGCCATGGGCTGACTCTTGACTTAGCAAAACCCCACCAATAGAGCTGTTCTCTGAGGTCAGTTTGACCATGATTTTGAAGAAAGTTAATCATAGGCATAGGAGACAAATCAAAAGAGAGCTCTTGCCCAATTTATTATTATTATTTTTTGAGACAGAGTCTCACTATATCACCCTTAGTATAGTGCCTTGGTGATGCAGCTCACAGTAACTTCCAACTCCTGGACTTAAGCGATTCTCTTGCCATAGCCTCCCAAGTAGCTGGGACTACAGGTGCCTACCATAGTACCTGGTTATTATTATTATTTTTTTTTGCTGCAGTTGCCATTGTTGTTTAGCAGGCCTGGGCCAGGTTCAAACTCTCCTGCCTTGGTGTATGTGCCTGACGCCATAATCACTGTGCTACTGGCACGAGCCACTGCCTAATTTTTAAAAATATTAGCATATATTATTTTACTTTCTTCCTATAAGGAACAAACTTTCCTCAAGATAGAGTGTGAAAGAAGAATATTATTAACTTGATGAAAAAAAAATGCTGAAAAATATTTTACCTAGAAATATTTTATTCCAAGATGAATCAGCAATAGGACTTCCCTGGACATACAGAAAATTCAATATGCAAGAGAATTGCAGTGCAAAGTGGAATTTAAGATTTAATAACAAAGAGAAACTATATACCACCCCCCCAACTTCTAGCATAGACCACTGTGTTCCCAAATATTTTAGTATGTATTTGCTATAAACAAAAATATTTTCTATAACCACAATATAATTATCAAAATTTATACTTGTGCATTAGAATTACCTAATGCTCATATCTGTCAATAGAAAAGAACCCAAACTCTGGAAAAGAATTTAAAGAGGTTTATTCTGAGCAGAGCATGTGCAACCATGGCCCAAAGAGGCATGCCCAAGAAGCCTTGAGCAAGTAGTCTGACTGTGGTTGGGTTAGAGTTGGTTTTCTTCATTTAGGGAGAGAGGAATTGCATGTGAAGCCATAAATCACTACATGTAAGGTATATCTTGGTCTGGAACAAAAAGGCAGAACATCCCAAGGCAGGGATTAATGGTTATAGGTGGACTTAAAGATTCTTTGATTTGTGATTGTTTAAATGAATGAAGCTTAATGTAAAGTCTTGAAACATTTAAGTCAAGAAAGCCTATAAATCCACCAGACATGTACTGGACATACATTGAGAGTCAAGTGATCTTTTAAATGAATTGATATCCTGCAAGTGTGGTTTACCCTTTTTTGGACATGGCCTTAGGCTTATTAACGGTTTTGTGTATTGTTACAAAGAATGACTTTAGAATGGACAGGGCATAAATGGGCATATCTGATGTCCCTTCTCCTTACAGCCAGAAATTCAGGTTGCAGGTCTCTCTCTCTCTCTTTTTTTAATCTTTTGGGTCTCCTTAGCAAGAGGGGATCCATTCAGTTGGCTGGGGGAGTGCATAAGATTTTATATTTTTGAGCTGGCTGTCACTTAGTCATTTTTCCAAAGGAGTAAATGGAGATTAAGGTTTATCAGGCATTTTACCTCACAATACACAGCAGAGGAGAGGCAGGATTCAGATCTGGACATGCCTTATGTTAATTCACAGACCCCATTCAAATTTGCCATTTGTACCAATAATGTCCTTCATAGAAAAAAGGATCCAGGTAAGAATCACACATTGTGGTTTAGTCACTTTAGTCCTATCTCTTTAGTCTGAAACAGTTTCTTCTTCTTTTTTCTTTTCCTTTTGTGACCTGACACTGATAAAATGACACGAGTTATTTTGTAAAATGCCACTCACTTTGGGATTCTTAGAAATTTTATTATGATCAGATTCTGGGTATGCATCTCTGGCAGCAATATCACAGAAGTGGTCCTATGATCTATGCATCTATCAAGAGGTAAAAAATTTTGTTCATTTGGATCACTTGACGAAGGGAGTGTCTGCCAGGCCTCTCCCTCCAGAAGTTACTTAGCTTTACCTTTATACTCATTAAGTATTTTATGAAGAAGTACATTAAAACTATGTATATATCCCATTTGCCATTATACTTTCAATTTTTTTCCATTTATTTGTATCTCTCTCTATTCATGGTTTCCTATTTTATTCAATGGTTTATAATTCATCACTGTCATTATTTATTTTGATGCTAAGATATTCAAAGATTTTGCCAGTGTCTTCTGTCTCATTCTGACACGCACCCATTATTCTTTGAGTACGTCTTTGTTTTCTGGACAAGATATTTCAGACTCATCTTTACTTTTCCTGCCCAACCTAGTTGTCAGCCATTTCTCCATGGATTCCCGGTTCCTTTTAGTGGAGAATAGTATCTAGAAGCCAAGATCTGAGCAGTAGGCATGCTCATGGATGCTGGGGTATTGTTGTTTCCAGGTCGTCTCCGTGGACACAGATGTACACAGACACACTTTCGTTGATGTTTTTCCTATGCCTCTATCTACCTCTCCAGCTACTTGATTAACTGGATATGGAAAACCCTAGGCTCCGATGGATACCACTAATTTTAACTCATATGTTCAGGTTTCCTCTAGTGTGTTCACATGTTGTGTTTGTAACTCTTGTACTGAAAAAAACTTGGTTCGCACTACCTTTAATGTGGCTAATATAGTGTAATGAGGTCACTTCCCCTGGATGTAATGATTTCTGATGGCTGCACTGTTAACCTTCCCTGCCCACAGGCCTTTTTCATTCCACCTGGGCTGACTCCTTGTGTCAGGTTGTCCCTGGGCTCTGGCTCCCCATGCCTGGCATCCCATGTGACAGTCCTGCTGTGCCAGGCAGCACCCTGGCAGATGCCCTGCTTGCTTTGCTCAAGGTCTGACTGTCCACCCTTGGCCTCCCTCTTCTTTGTTACCCTCTGCTCTCCCAGTCTATCTTCTGCCGCCCTTATTATGCCGCCCTCCAGCATGGAAGCCCTCTATACTTTGTTTAGCTTCTTATTCCCAATTCCTACCCTCGGTAAACACCTTCATCACCCTGTATGGGCTCCATCACTGCATGAACCACCTGTCCCCACATGGACCCCTACCTGAACATGCCCCAACACATGCCTTCAAGACTGAATTGCTTGGGAAGGTAAAGGGAGAAAATGGAGAAGGGAGAGGAAGAAGAGGAAGCTGGGGAAGAAAAACAAATATTACTAAGAACATGGCTGTTTTCTGGTTAAATTCTGCCCCTCTGAAGTATTTATTGGAATAGTGTAGGAGGGACATTCTTACTCACTTGCTTTTGTGGCTTCTAATTCCAAAGGACTGCAAATGAATTTCTATTATAATAAACACATGGCTAGTCAATCCAAATGTGAACTGTCTGTTACAAGGCTCAGATTTTCTTCAAGGTCACTAATTATCAGGGAAATGCAAATTAAAACCATGATAATATATCATCTTCTTCCTGTTAGGATGATTTTTATGAAAATGTTCAAAAGCAATAGATGCCAGAAACGCTTATACACAGTTGGGTAGACTGCTAGTACAACACCATGGAAAACAGTATGGAAATTCCTCAGAGAACTAAAAGTAAACCTATTTGCTCTAGAGAATCCCACTACTGGGTGTCTACCAAAGGCAGAAGAATTCATTTTATCAGAAGGATATCTGCACTCAAATGTTTACTTCAGTGTAATTCACAGATGCAAAAATGTGGAATCAACCCAAGTACCCAGCAGTTCACAAGTAGAGTAACAAATCATAGTGTATGTATACCATGGAATACTACTCAGTCATAAAGGTGAAAACCTTTTGTAACAATTGGGACAGAAATGGAAACCATTCTCCTAAGTGAAGCATTTAAAGAATGGAAAAGCAAACACTACATGTAGTCATTATTAAATTGGAACTAACCTATGAGCACATAGTGCACAAAGGGAAATAAAACTCAGTGGAAAATAAGGGAGTGGGGTATGGAGAAGGGAGGGGTAGAAACCTACCTAACAGCTATAATGAACACTATCTGGGTAATGAGCATGCTTACAGTTGTGACTCAAGCATTATAAAAGTGATCCATATAACCAAAATTATTTGTGTCCCCCTAATATTTTGAAATTAAAAAAAAAGAGTGAGAATACTACTGAAGGACTACCATTCAGCTGAAATAGAGATATGAATTTTTCCAGGGGTAAGTGACTATGTGCCAAAGAGTGGGAGAAACTCAGTACCAAATAAACGTGGATCATTTTTCTAAAAGAAAAGAGGCTCAGATTATAATCAAAGAGCAATCTATAGCTCTGTTTCCTTATGTCTACAATAGTGTTATTAGGAGTTTAGAGGGGGAGATGGTATAATGAGTATCTTTAAGCTGATTGGAGTTTGAACTAGAATCCAGCTAAATTCTAGGCCCAAACTTACAGTGCCAACTAAATGGTCTTTTTATTTTTGGTCACCTTTATTTAAAAGGAGACTTCAGAGGCTTGCAAAAATTTACCTGCAAGCTGCAAATGAATGAACTTACTCATTCTAAACATAAACTCAGGTCTATTCCTTGCCCATCAGGTTTTGAAGAGACACTTGCAGGAGTGACAAAGGTTGTCTAGGGTCATAACCGACCTTGAAATCTTAGTGCTTTCCACTCAGATAAGTATCTCCTTGGCCTTTCAGTCCCACATTCTCCTTTACATATTTTATGATAACTGAGAAACCAAACATATAAATGCTTATTTGATTTTCTTTTTTTTTTTTTCAAGGTGAATTTTTCATACTTGTCCCTTGATGTTGCAAGCTGGAAAAGTCACTCAATTATGTTTATGATTACACAAACCACTTAATTGCCTTACGTTCAGCTTAAAGCAACATTTAATACCCTTTAAAAGATGGAATTTGTGGAAAGTTCAAAAGGAAAAACTTGCTTTGTTTTAATGCAGCTGTGCTCAAAAGTTTACATGATTTCCTAGGAAACCATCTGGACTTAGCCAATGAGAAAAATGCAGTTCAAGGCAATGTTACGCTGGCTGCCCGAAGGTACCCTTGGAGATATTGGAGTGCTTCTGCATTGAGGCTGGGGCTCACCATTGTCGGAACCCTTCCTGGACAGGCAGTAGACAGTTTGTGAAGTGACTGTGCCAGGTGAATTTTGGGGTTGTTCACCATTTGACCTACAGGATCATGCTCTTTTTTCCCAGCAAATGCCAACTGTGAGAAGGCAGTCTTGTACCCTGGTGTATCTTCTATATCAATAAAATGTTCTTCATCAGGAATGCTATCATCCTAAACTCAAAAAGGCCAATAAAAGATTGTAATAAAGGAGTCCATAGCTTGGTATACTCTGTGTCTGTCATTGGAGGACATTCCATCAGTAATTTGGTTATGCGAACTGCCCAGATCTTTTTCTTTACATTTCCAGATACTTTCCGAATTTCAGGAATAATAATTTTTTCTCAAAACATTCCAAACATTTTTGGTTGTATACTATCAAATATTTCCTGTAGTGCTAGTGCCCCATATTTTATGCAATACAAATTAATAAAGACCAAGAAACTCTTGATAAACTTTGTTGTTTTGGAATTCTGCAGTCTTTGAAATAGTAGAATGAAGATTTGTTTCCTATACTGGTCAACTGATTCAGGAGGCATGTGCTCTATTATGCTGTTTAGAAGATAAAAACCTTGGTGGTCATTTGCCTTGGATGCAATCAGCTTTTGAAAGACACCCCGTAACCCGGGAATTTTGTCAGCTGCAGCACTTGCTATCATATTTGAACCATGTACTAAGAATGCCTGAAGAAGCCTCACTAGAGAAGGAATATTTCCCGTTCTTTCCCAAAGCACTGGCTGAAGGAGATGAGGAAATAAGGCCATGTTAGAAGATGGGATATCATTTTTGTGTGTTTCCAGAAGCAAAGACATCACTTGAAAGATATATGGAATAAATTCTTAGACATCATTTTGTAAAATTTCATTGAATACCAAAAACAAAGCCTCCTCAAAATTTACAACAGCAGCAGGGTTAGCTTTGCAAGTTATTCTTATGGATAAACATATTACTTCAAACATGTAGTGATTAAAGTGAGGTTTGCTTGGGTTCTTACTGACAGCTAATCGCTTCTGTGTGAGCTGAGTGATAAGAATAGGGATGCAGGGGATTATGGCTTCTTGTAGGAGGGAAAAACTTCTCATGATTGCTTTCATAATATATTCATTTTCTGAAGAGCCAGGAAGTGTGAGAACTTTGAAAATGTTTGTTAGCAGAATCTCAACAAACGGTGCGATTTCTGTAGCTATAAAGAGAGTGGCATTGTTAGGCCCTCTCACAGTAAAGAGCCTTTCAAGAGCATGTGCTGCATAAGTATGAACAACAATACTTTCCACCTGGAGATGATTAATCAAGAGAGGAATAGAGACTAACAAATGTTCTTTTGGTACCTGATTCCTAAAAATCATGATATATTTGATGCCATCAGCTTTAAGGACAGGAAATTCATTCACATTAGCAAATTTTAAATCAGGAAGGATGTGATTCACAAAGAACTCAGTCGGGTTTACAAGTTCATTTGCTTGTGTGATTCCATGCTTCTGTGTTTGAGCTTTTGATGCCAAAGATGTCACTAGGTAAATGGCTGCATCTTTGTGTTTCCAGTTCACAGATGGATTTTTTGCATATTCCTGCAGCATGGAGTTAACATAACCAGAGAAGATTCCTGTCACGGGGCCCTCAAAAAACTTGCATAATTCTCGTACCAAATCACAAGCAGCCCTGCATCTAGTATCAATATCAGATCCTTCCAAATCTCTTCTTATGTATTCCTCTGAATTATCTTCAAATGCTTCTTCATCAGCAGCTCTAAATTCCATGTTAGGTACAATAACCCTTTCACAGATATTTGTCAGCATGCTCTGGTCCTCAAACAGATTCTTATAATGAGGCCTATCACAAACCAAAGCCAGAAATTGAATCGCATTACTTACCAACAAATCTATTTAACCTCTTGACCTGTTGTAACTAGTAAATTCCAGATGGCGGTGACAAAATAAGGCAGGTACCATTGAAATTCTTCATCATACTTCTGTGTGTAGAGTGCAGCATTATCACAAATCTGGGATTTTAAGAGCTCCAATAAGCCTGCTTCCTCTTCATCATCAGTTTGTAGAAGCTTATTATCCAATGCTAAAAGTGTATGAAAATTATTCATCCAAGTTTCCATATTATCTTCAAAAATTCAGGAAGATCCTGAAAGTTTAAGTTGTAGAACAATTTTGAGATCAGAATCAGTGAAGAAAAAAGAATCCTCAGGGCAGAGGCATCATTTGCATGGGTACTGCAGAGCTCAATGATGGCCTTAAATGATTAGTTAAAGGCAAAGCAAAGGCATCCAGAACAAGTTTAATTTCGGTCCATAACTCATTTGACTTAAATTCATGACGGTATCTTTTAAATAATGAATGTGCTGTATGGAGACTCCATTAATAACATGGAAATCTCCACTCTGAAAGCGATTCACCACTTCTGTCAGCAAGTCAGGCCATTTCTGAGGAAAATCTTCTCTGCCAATAATGCTAATAGCATCACTTAACTGCTTCTGAATTTGCTCTGGGCTGCTGAGCATCAAGTGCACTATGTTGGCTTTAATGGTTACTTGGTCAGCTTCACAAATCTTGTTTGGTTCATCTTCAACAATTCTCCAGTTCCTCTTAATATGGTTTTTGAATGTTACTGAAGCACACACTTTTATGACATTATCCTGAGACTTCTCTAATAATGTTAAAAGCAACAGTGGATAATTCTGATTTCTTTCTACAGATTCAAGAAATTTCTGAGTTGGACGTCTGATAGCAGGATCAGGATCAAGGGTTTTCTTTAAATATTCTGTTAGTGTTTGTAAATTTGCATCGCTGAGCTCCATTGCTATAGAATCTCGTGGGGATAGGGGAACAAAGGAGGGATTCCCAGCCCCGGACTGTAGCCGGCGCTACCCGCTCCTGTCGCCGCTCCGCCTCACCTTATTTGATTTTCTTCAGGAAAAAAATGTGAAAACATATTCCCCAAAATAGAACAGATGCACACGACATGCATTGAAAATGGTATGAAAACTGTCATTTCAGCCCTCACAATCACGTTTTTTTCACCTGTTTAGGGAATTGTACAGCTCTGCCTTGTTGAACACATTTTTGACTACAAAATTGAAGACTTCCAGATCAAAAATGCTGCTTTAAGCATGTTATTTCTTAGCTTATATTTTACACTGGTAAGAAAAGCATTAAACTAAAAGCTATAGCGTAATGAAACAATATCAAAGAATGGAACTGATTGTAAGATACAAATACCTTTGTAGATCAATCAAGACTAATTTACATAACACTCTTTAATGTCCAGATTTACTGAATTTGGACCATCTAAACCAAATTGAAATACTCCGAAACCACAGCCCCCTACAATCCTGAGAATATTTCTTATTTAGTTGAAAAAATACTTACATTAAAATATCGCAGCTTAGGTCATTTAATTCTCATCATCGTGAGAAAAAAATCCTTGCTGAAAGATGTAATTTATTTATTTTTGTCTCTAGACTCCTAGTTTATTTATTATTACATTAAAGGAAACGGTTTTGTGAAATTGACAAAAATATGTTCAATATCCATATATAAAGACGAACAATTCTACATTTTTGGAGCCAAAAAATATCCCAAGAACAAAAAACCGTTTATAAGTTATGCAGTCTATCTCTGACTTGAGCTATATGTACCTTACATACATTATCTCACTGAACTATCACTCTCACCCTAAGAGGTAGGAATGTTTATCATTCTCAAATGAGGAAGTCTTGAGAGGGTAAAGAGGTTAGCTGAGGTCACACAGCTGGTAGGTGATGGAGGAGGGATTGGAGCTCAATGGTCTGATTCTATGGTCTGTGCTCTTCACCTTTATGTGGCAGAAGGTCAGTGGGCAATTGAAAGCAAGTAGAACCCAGGTTTTTTCACTTTGCTCATGCTAAGTTGATTATACTTTGTCATAGCAAGTTCATAAACAAAAAGAGACATTTTTGCAAGTTCACTGTTCTGTGAAGTTCTAGAAAGCAATTGAAAAGAATATAGCTGTGATTTGGTTTAGCTACTCATGGAAGTAGAGGAAAATTCAAGGGAGAACTCAGCCTTGGTGTTTCCATCTCCTACTCTGGCTCCAGGGCAGCACCAGCCCTTCCCGCTGGCCATTTCCAGGTGCTACTGACTTATAGGTCAGGGCAAAGATTCTTATGCCAGACACACTGGAATCCTAATCCCAGCTCTACCATTTATCACTAGGAGCTTCTGGAACGATGACAACTTCTCCAAGCTGCAATTTTTTCATTTGTGAAAAATGGGTACATAATAAAATAATGCCTTATAGTTTGTTTTAGGGATTAAATGAGTTAATAGTGGCACATCATACAGTCTTTCTTGTCTTTCCTGTGACTCCTGTTTTTATTCCCACGTTGCTGACTCCTGGCTGTCTAAAGCTCTTGTCTTATCAGCACCCTGTGATGAGGTCTTACTTGTTGCAAAATTCATTTTCTTCTTCCCACATCAAAATTCATGTTTTGTCCGTGAAGGATGATCTCAGTTTGAGTTTAGGAATAATGTGATCAAGTGAACCTCCTGAGAGTGTTGACATCTTAAAAGCAAATGCTGCTCAAATAAATCTAGTTTGCAGTTATCAAGCTATGCAACAATGTGCAGATTTCACACAGGGTGAGAGAGATGTTTTTGGTAAACTTCTACAAGGCAATGTTCTATTAGTCGTGGTCTGTTCTGTTTTGGAGAGGACTGGCCTCCTTCTTTTCTGACCCCACCCTCACCCATGAAATCCTGAACACTGTCTGCTCCAAAGCCAGAAGAAGAGGGTCTTAAGATTAGTTGGCTTAATGGATTTGAAAGATTATTCAGCCTTCCTTAGAGGCATGCGGGGGGATTTGATAGCTTCTTAGCATGTACAGGTGACTCAACAATTAAAATCAAGTGCTGTGCTGGTTGATCTATGTAGCTCTAATGAAGCAGAAAGATCCAAACAGTTAATGAAGGAGGAATGTGTTCAAAAGTAGCCCAGCAGGGATTGCTTTCTTGAGATAATAGGGGCTAAGAGTCCTTAAGAAGATTCACATAGCTCAACTAATGCAAGTTACATATCATGGGATAGATAACAGGAGCATGAGTGTTGTTGCTAGAATCTCACTATTAGTCATAATATGAAACATGAAATATTTTCTCCGTTCCCAACAACTGCACTTTTAAGAACCACTCACAGATACACTTTTTTCCAGTGGCTTGCATACTGACCACTTGCATCACTAATAGGTAGAAGGAGAAAGAGGACCCATGACCACCTTCTCACACATCATCTTTCAGGAAGAAGTATGAGTAGAGCCGAAGCAGAAACACTCTCTGCCTTGTTTGTTTATACTCTCCATAGAGTTTGCTTTTTTTAAATTGGTTCTCTGTGGTTCTAGAAGAAGCAATTTAAACGATAATTTTCTCAGTGTCTGGGCCAGAGAGAACTGCTTTTAAAAACTCAGTAATCATTAGCACTTCTTGGCCTTTTTTATAAATTCAACATAAGCCCATAAAAATAGACTTGACTGGGAGGGGGCAGCTCTTCAGGCCAGGGATGTCAAGGCTGTGACTTCAACCACCAGGACACGTAGCTGTTTGTCCTTGAGGAGCAGAGCTTAGGGATACTTTGAAACTCAAATCCAGTGTAGGGGAAGAAGTGCCCCGTACAAGCGTGACTATAGTATAATAAGGACAGAAAGGAATGTAAATACCCCAAAGTATAAGATCGTGCTTTTTTAAAAACCAAAAGCCATTTTAAGTCTGTAATTTTCTGCTAATGAATGGTGAGATTGACTAGTAGGTCATACCTCCAGCAGGAAAAAGATGTCAGGAAGTGAAAGTGAGGTTGAGTCTGGGTACCAGATGGGGCTGTAAGGACAACCTTAGACCCATGTGATATTATTGCCTTGAGAAAAAATGGGTGCCAATTCCTGATAAGCATTGCCTGTTGGGAGCAGGATCTTTGATTTCCGTCTGTGGCATGGATTCTTCTTTTAAAACCTCAGTGAGGGGAGAGTTACTTTCCCTGTGGTTTCAGATTTTGCTTCTCTTATTCCTGGTTTGCTCTCTGCCTTCTGTGGTCAGGGATTTTATTGCTCAGGATGAGGCATGTTAGTTTGTAGAATTATCTGTCTGAAATCCCCATCAATACTTCCTGCTTAGTATTCCCGGCCTTCCTCACTGTGTTCTGTGAATTGTTATCTGATTTCGTTTATGCCGCCATCATCTGCACCTCCTGATTATATTTGTGACCTTGGTTATATCACTCATTCTCTCTGTGTCAGTACCCTCCTTGGATAAAGAAGAATGACAGTTATTTCTAAGGTCTTTGGAGAAAAACGTATGTCCTTATTTACTTGTGAAATATTTATCAGAACTGTAAAACTGAAATGGTACTTGAACAACAACAAAAAAAATTGTAACATTGGAAACTCTACATTTTTTGTTATCATCTACTTTTTAAAAACTAAGCAATTAACTCAGGTGTAACACCATGGTAAACAGTTGCTGCATATTCGAACATGTTCCTTTGTCAGATTCTATACCTTGTAAATAAATCATGGTTTCTTTCCACTAGAACAAGTGAGAATGAAGAGCCACGTATTCAAGACATAAAAATGAATAGCCTAGATAAAACATAAATCATGCTAATTGCTCCAATTCCATAGAAATCAAAATCTTTGAATGAAATGTATAGTCGAATCCCAGGATTGATCCAGTGATTTCAACTGATATACTTAAATGACTACAACCAATACATGTTTTACCAAATATTACTGTTTCAAGCTGTTTGCTGACTACCAGGTTTACGAGATGAAACCCTTTCATAACTGAGCTGATAGTCTAAAGGCAGACTGTGTCCTAAAGCAAAAGATAGTCATTAAATCTTTGAAAGGAGGGAATGATTTGTATAGCCTTGTGTTTTCGACATATGACTCTGAGCTTCCTTGGAAGAACATTTAGGGGTGGAGATTAGAGCAAAACTGAAGAAACAAGAACAGTTGTAGGCTGCAGCAATATCAAATGCCTAAAATATGCAGCTCCTCTGTTAAGCACAGAAAATTCTAGAATAATATACATGACATGGTCCCTGCCTCTTTCAATCTAAATAACAGAGAGAAGATTTTTAAAGCAAATTATATTTATTTGGGAAAAGAGCATTGCCATTGGAATGCATGTGCTATCATAAACTATGTGCGTATTCAGGGAGGTAAAGACAAAGGTTTTTAATGGAAAAGTGAGAATAAATAATTTTTTGAGATATTTATCTTAGTCTATGAGGGTCAATCACAAGGTGGTGTTAGTTTGAGTTTAGATAGGCAGTTACTGGGCAGATGTCCTCTCAGAAGTATTTTTAAAAATCATTTCAAAATATTACGGGGTGCAAGTGTTTTTGTTACCTGGATTAATTATATAATGCTGAAGACAGGGCTATTAGTGTGCTTGTCACCAAAATAGTGTACACTGTATCTGCTGTGTAAGTTTGTATCCCTCACTCTCTCACTCCCTAACTCCAATCCTCTCCCCTTCTTAGTTTCCAATGGCGTTTATGCCACTATATGACCCGGTGTACCCATCAGTTACCTCCCACTTATTAGTGAGAGTGTGTGGTGTTTGGTTATTCATTCCTGAGATGCTTCACGTAAGATAATGGTCTCTTATTACATCTAAGCAGCTGTAAGAGACATTATTTTATTCCTTTTTATGGCCCAGTAGTAGTCTATGGTAGATTTATAGGCCATGTTTTCTTTATCATCAGATGATGGGCAGCTATATGATTTCATATCGTTGCAATTGGGAATCATGCTGTGATAAATATTTGAGTACAGGTGTTCTTTTGAGATAATGATTTTTTTTCCTTTTGGTAGATACCCAATAGTGGTATTAGTTTTTTGAGTAATCTCCATACTGTTTTCCGTAGAGTTTGCACTAATTTATAGCCTCATCAATAATGTATAAGTGTTCCTTTTTTAATTACCTCCATGCCAACATCTATTGTTTGGGGACTTTTTAAATAATCACCATCCTAATAGAGGTAAAGTGGTATTTCACTTAGGTTTTAATTTGTATTTCTCTAATGATTAGTGATGTTGAGCCTTTTTCCCCTATGTTTCTTGGCCATTTGTCTATCTTCATTTGAACAAAACCCTGTTCATGTCTTTTGCTCAGTTTTTAGTGGGCATATTTATTTTATTTCTTGCTGATTTGTTTGAGTTCTTTGTAGAGTCTGGATATTAGTCCTTTATCAGAAGTGTAGCGTGTGAACATTTTCTCCCATCCTGTAGGGTTGTCTGTTTAATTCTGTTGATTATTTGTGTGGAAGCTTTTTAATTTAACTTAATTAAGTCTCATTTATTTATTTTTTACTGTTATTTGTGTATTTGCCACTGGGGTCTTAGTTATATATTCTCTGCCTAGAACAATGTCTAAAAGTGTTTTTTCTACATTTTCATCTAGAATTTTTATAGTTTCAGGTTTTATCTTTAATCCACCTTGTGTTTATTTTTATATATGGCAAGAGATAATGGATCCTGTGTCATGCTTCTGCAGGTGGCTATTCAATTTTCCCAGAGCTATTTATTGAATAGCTTTCCCCATTGTATGTTTTTGGCTGTTTTGTCAAAAATCAGTTGGTTTTTAGCTCTCTGGCTTTATTTCTAGCGTTTTTTTAATTGGTCTATGTATCTACTTTTATACCAATACCATCCTCTTTTGATTACTATAGCCTTTTAGTATAATTTAAAGTCAAGTACATGTGATGCCTCCAGATTCTTTGTGTTTGCTTAAGATTTCTTTGACTATTCATAACATTAAGAAGGAGGGGATTCTTCCTAACTCATTTTACAAAGCCAGCATCACTTTGATAGCAAGCCAGGAAAAGACACAATAAAAAAAAAGAAAATTACAGATCAGCATCCATTATATGTAGATGGAAAAGAGCTGAAGACAAGGCTCTTTTTTGGTTCCAAATGAATTTTGGGATTATTTTTTCTACATCTGTGAAAACTGACATTGGGTTTTTGATGGGAATTGGATTGAATCTGTAAATCACTTGAGGCAGTGAGGACATTTTAACAATGTTAACAATGTTGATTCTGATGATCTATGAACAAGGGTTGTTTTCCCATTTGATGGTAAACACTGATGGTATCTTTCATCAGTGTGCTGTAGTTCTTAAAGAGATCTTAGACCTCTTTGGTTAAGTAGACTTGAGTCTTCGATTTGACTCTCAGGCTATTGTTGGTAGACAAAGGCTGCTGGTTTGTGTACATTGATTTTGTAACCTGAGATTGTGCTGACCTTATTTATAATTCAAGGAGTTTTTTGATTGAGTCTTTAGGATTTTATATCTAGGAAATCATTTATATCATATCATTTTGTCAGCAAAGATAGGTAGTTTGTCCAACCCTTTTCCAATTTGAATGCCCTTTATTTCTCTTGCCTGATTGCTCTGGCTAGGACTTGCAATACAATGTTGACTAGTAGTGATGATGATGGAAAATACTGTCTTGTTCCAGTTCTTGGGGGGGGAATGCTTTTACCTTCTTCCCATTCAGTATGATATTGGCTGTGGTTTGGCATATATGGCTTTTATAACTTTTGAAGTAGATTCCTTTTATTCCTATTTTTAAAGGGTTTTTATCATGAGGTGGTGTTGGATTTTATCAAATGCTTTTACTGAATCTGTTGAGATGATCATAGAATCTTTGTTTTTACATCTGGTTATTTAGTGAATTACATGTATTTATTTGAAACCCATTGGATCACAGTGAATTATCTTTTTCATGAGTTGTTGAATCCAGTTTGAGAATTTTTGTATTTCTGTTTTATAAGGGACGCAGGTCTGTAGTTTTCCTTTTTTATTGTGTTCTTTCCTGGCTTTGGCATCAAAGTGATACTGGCTTTGTAGAATGAATTTGGGAGGATTCATGGAACAGTTTTAGGAGAATAGGTGCCAATTCTCTGCATGTCTCATAGAATTTGGCTTGGAATCTCTCTAATCTGGGGCTTTTTTTGTTGTTGTTGGGAGATATTTTTTGTAATTGTTTCAATCTTGCTACTTATTATTGGTCTGTTTAAGATTTCTATTTCCTTCTGATTCAGGCATAGGTTATGTTTCCAAAGATTTATCCATTTCCTCTAGATTTTCTAGTTTGTATGCAGAGTGGTTTTCATAGTAACTGTAATGATATTTTATATTTTTATAGTAACTGTCATATGTCTCCTTTTTCATTTCTCATTGAGCTTATGTGAGTCCTTTCTCTTCTATTTTTGGTTAATCTAGCTAGTGGTTTTTTGTTTATCTTTTCAATTAACCAACTTTTTGTTTAATTGCTCTTTTGTATCATATTTTTGTTTCCCATTTGTTTGCTTCTTCTCTGAGCTTGCTATTTCTTTTATTCTGTTAGCTTTGGGTTTCTTTTGTTCTCTTTCTATTTCCTTGAGTTGTGACAAGAAGTTGATAAATTGTGACCTTTCTCCCTTTTCTTTTCTTCTTTCTTTCCTTCTTTCTTTCTTTCTTTCTTTCTTTCTTTCTTTCTTTCTTTCTTTCTTTCTTTCTTTCTTATTTCTTTTTTTTTTTTGAGACAGAGTCTTAAACTGTCACCCTGGATAGAATGCTGTGGTGTCACAGCTCCCAGCAACCTCCAGCTCTTGGGCTTAAGCGATTATTTTGTTTCAGCCTCTCAAGTAGCTGGGACTACAGACACCCACCACAAAGCCTGGCTATTTTTTGTTGCAGTTGTCATTGTTGTTTAGCTGTCCTGGGTCAGGTTCGAACCCACAACTTGGTGTATGTGGCTGGTGCCCTGCTCACTGAGCTTCGGATGCTGCCCCCTTTCTCCCTTTTTGGCTAATCATGTAAAGCTATAAATTTTCCTCTGTAGCTCTGCTTTTACTGTGTTAAATAGATTTTTGAAATCTTATGTCTTTTTGTTGTTCAGTTTAAGAAATATTTTAATTTCCATCTTATTTCATTATCCATCCAAAGGCTGTTCAGTAGCAAGCTGTTTAATTTCCATGACTTGTATAGACTTGAGTGTTTCTCTTGTAAGTTATTTCTAGTTTTATTCTTCTTTGGTCTGAAAAGATACATGGTATGATTTCAACGTCCTTTAATTTGATGAGAGTTGTTTTGTGGTCTAACATATGATTTATCTTGGAAGTTGCCCCAAGTCCTGATGAGAGAATGTACTCTGTATTTTGGGGGGTAGAATGTTCTATTAATGTCTGTTAGGTCCAATTGTTCTAGAGCAGGCATCCTCAAACTTTTTAAACAGGGGGCCAATTCACTGTCCCTCAGACAGTTGGAGGGCCAGACTATAGTTTTAAAAAAAGAAAGAAAACTATGATCAAATTTCTATTCACACTGCACATATCTTATTTTGAAGTAAAAAACAAAACGGGAACAAATATAACTCACACCACTTCATGTGGCCCATGGGCCGCAGTTTGAGGACACCTGTTCTAG
This sequence comes from Loris lydekkerianus, assembly GCA_963574355.1. Taxonomy (NCBI): domain Eukaryota; kingdom Metazoa; phylum Chordata; class Mammalia; order Primates; family Lorisidae; genus Loris; species Loris lydekkerianus. The sequence goes on from CAUYPK010106037.1 coordinate 19,181, forward strand.
AGTCTTGACTAAGTCAAGTGTTTCTTTGTTGATTTTCTGCCCTAAAAACTTGTCCAGTTATGTCAGTGGAGTTTGGAAGTTCTTGGCTATTATGATGCTTTTTTTAATATCTTTGCTTAGATCTAGTAGGATGTGTTTTATGAAACTTGGAACTCCTGTGTTAGATGCATATAGATTCTACTCCTTGGTATGAATTTTCTGAATTAGTCCATTTTACATGTTTATAAAGGACTAGGTAATTTATAAAGCCTGGGTAATTTATAAATAAGAGAGGATCATTTGGCTCACAGTTCTTTAAGCTGTACAAGAAGCATTGCACAAGCATCTGCTTCTAGTAAGGGCTTCAGGGAGCTTCCGATCAAGGTGGAATCTAAAGGGGAAGCAGGAGTGTTACACAGAGATATGAGGAGCAAGAGGGGAAGAAAGATGCACTGGGTCTTTTAAACAATCAGCTCTCACATAAAATAACACAGTAAAAACTCATTTATTATCACTGTAATAGTGCCAACCTAGTCATGAGGGATATGCCCCCCAACCCAAACACTTTCCACCAGGCTTTGCCTCCAACTCTGGGGATCAAATTTCAGCATGCAGTTTGAAGGGGCCAAATATTCAAACCATATCACCCATGAACATAGATTTATAGTTATTGCTTTTTAGCAGTTGATTTCTAAATCATGTAAGAGGGAAAAAAAAGCCTTATAGGCAAAAATATTTCTCTTGTTTTTCGTATCTACTTATGTAGTTACTTTTAGAAGTGCTATTTATTTCTTCATGTGGGTTCAAGTTGTTGTCTAGTGTCCTTTCATTTCCATTTGAAGAAACCCTTTTGGTATTTCTGGTAAGGTCAGTCTGCTTGTGATGAATTCTCAGTTTTGTTTATATGAAAATACACTAATTTCTCTTTCATTTTTGAAGGACACCTTTTTTGAGTACAAATTCTTGACGAAAAATCTTTTTATTTCATCACTTTCAATATGTCATTTCCTGCCTTCTGTTCTCCATGATCAGAAGAAAAAGCTGGTATTAATCTTATTGAAGACAACTTGTATTTTATAAAGTTTTGCTACTCTCTTGCTACTTTCAAGGTTCTCTTTTGTCTATAGCTTTTGACCGTTTGATTGTAATCTTCTGAGAACTAGATCTCCTTACATTTATTCTATATGAGTTTTCTGAGCTTCTTGGCTGTGTAGATTAATGGCCATCAAATTTGGGGAGATTTTTACCACCATTTTCTCAAATATTCTTTCTTCAATCATGGTATTAATCCATTTATGAGAGCAGAGCTGTCATGATGTAATCACCTCTTAAAGGTCCTACTTATCAATGCTGTTCCACAGGGAATTAAGTTTCCAACACATGTTTTTTTGGAGAATCCATTCAAAACATAACATTCTGGCCTCCAAAATTTATTGGAGGAAGTGGATTGAGTGCTGCCAGAAAAAAGTCTTAGGAGAAATAGGAACCTATTAAAAAAAATAGTTTTATAATAAGAAAGTTTGTGTGAGGAGGCTTTTTACAAGATGGTAGAGGTATGAAAAGACACAGCCAGAGGTAAGGGGAAACCAAGCAAATAAAAGTATTAGGAATTTTTAAAAACCAGAAAAAAGTTGAAAGTTGTCTAAGGAAGGAAATTTAGTTTGTTACTTGGCTCAGTTTTAGGTAACAGCTTGCATGCCCATAATAATATAAACACTGAAATGAAAATAACCAGAATTTGTGATATCACTGGGTATCAAGATGGGATATGGAGAAGAGTGTAAATTCTCATAATAGCAATTTAACAAATACTGCCTGAAATTGATGAAGTGATATGCATATTATTTAGGAATTTTTAAGTAAGTTCCAGAAGTAAAATTTGAAAATGGCTACCATGTGAAAGATGAAGGGGATAGGAGATATGTATGTGTGTTTGTGTGTTTGTAACAAGTCTTACAATACTGTTCAAATTTCTAACTATGTCTGAGTATTACCAGATGGGAATAAGTATTGGCACTTGATCTAAGTTTTAGTAAAGTATTTTGAACATGAAGCTTTATGATAAGCTGGGAACTGAAGGAGAGCAGTCAATATAGCCTGTTTTTTCCAGGAAATATTAGGCTAGTTTTTCAAGAAATTTAACTGGACAGGTGAATTGAAATAGCAAAACAGTGAAGGCAAATGTTGGATTAATGACTAGACAATTCACTCACCTTATCTTTATTCTTTGAAAAATTTTGGAATGCAGACAGATTACGGGAAAAATGGGCAGTAGGCAAATTTTTAGTGAATGAAACTGGAGAGCTTTGAAGAGATTCTTTCTCTGAGTCTGTGAGGAGGGCTATAATAATGAGAATGAAGGCAGATAAATTTCTATGAAGAGAGGTGAGAAGCCAAGGTGTTTATTTGTTTGTTTGTTTTTCCTTCAACTTATCTAGACTAAGAATGAGACAAGTTATTCAGTGTGAAGTGAGTTGATTGGTTCTTTAGGAGAAAGATAAGGATGTGAAATAGCTGTTTAGGAGATTGGGAATTAGTATTCACAGCTGTGAAAAAAGAACAAGTGGTGTTGAAAAACCAAGTCATATTTAAGCCACTATGAATTTATTATCAAAAAATGTGCATATGATTATGTCTAAGACCCTGAATTCACTGTCATGTAATCAGAGCAGAACAGATAGTGCTCAGTGGTTTGGGTGTGAGAGTGGAAAAGAAGGATTACTAGTTAGGATCAAGGTTGAGGAGGTTAGGGTTGATTTCAATGCAAGGGCTCTGCTAAAATTGTTAGACAAAGAGTTAGCCCCTGTAGGTATGCTTGGGTAGGAAAGGATGTAAGGTCAAGAAAGTGAGTTATTCAAGACACTAATAGTATTTATGAGGGTGAGCACAGGTTTTAGCGAGATAAAATAGATCTTGAAAGCTTATTTAAAAAGTAGAAGTTGAGATCTAAATTTTTTTTTTTTTATTAAATCATAGCTGTGTACATTAATGCAATCATGGGTCACCATACACTGGTTTTATAGACTGTTTGATACATTTTCATCACACTGGTTAATGTAGCCTTCCTGGCATTTTCTTAGTTATTGGGTTAAGACTTTTACATTCTACTTTTACTAAGTTTTACACATACCCTTGTAAGATGCACCGCAGGTGTAATCCCACCAACTCCCCTCCCTCCGCCCACCCTCCCTCCCTCCCCTCCCTTTATTTCTTCCCCCTATTCTTGGGTTATAACTGGGTTATAGCTTTCATGTGAAAGCCATAAATTAGTTTCATAGTAGGGCTGAGTACATTGGATACTTTTTCTTTGTTCTATTAACTTTTTAAAAACTTTTGATTAATTCTTTGGAACAATGTTTTTTTATGCCATGAATAATTCTAAGGTTGCATAATGATGATGGTGGTGGTGGTGTCAGTGGTGATGGTGATGTAATGTTTTTATCTATTTACCACTTTGAGATATTCTACATTATCATAGTTTCTCTGGCACCTGGATCTCTTTAAGTCTATTTGAATTTTCTTTTTCTTACTCATAGCTCATTGACTTTCAGGGACAGCCTGTACAGCCTCTTATGCACTAGAGAAAGAATAAAAGGCATAAGTGCCAAGAGAAGCTCCCAGGTCTCAGCAATTGTCCTGGTTGATAAGCTCTCATGCTTAGAGGTGGGGGAAGTTCCAGTCCTCTTACCTCACGCAGCTCTCTCACATTCTTCCCAAGCCAGAGAAGCCCTACTAGGACCTCACAAGGAGACTGTACCTATAGGACCCCAGGGGATCTCGGGCTCATCCCAGACCTCTGAGCTGCTAATCCCCTTACTGCCACCTAGCTGGAGAGGGAGAGAGTCCCATGGCTGCTCCCTTTCCTAGAGATTCCAGGTGAGTTCCCTGTTTCACACTTATGTTCCAGGTCCTGCCATCCGACCTTCCCTCCTGGCTGGTTAGGAGATGGAATTGAACACAAGTTGAGAGGAGCATTCAATCCACCCCTCCTGCCCTTCTAATAATTTTTAAAAATATGGTTGCACAGGAAAACATGTCTGTGGGTCATCTGATTACAAATTTCAATCTTGTGTATTCCTATTAGAAATTGTAAGTTATTACATTTATACGGATGTCCCTAAATTTACTTAAGCAGACCACTTCCCAAGTCTTTATTTTTTTTTTAATTTTTTTTTTTTTTATTATAGATAAAAATATGCACCATAGATGTGGCCTGACCCATTACCCTCCCTCAACCCAAACCTCCCACCTCCCTTCCCCTTCCTTGGTCCTTTCCTCATAGTCTTGTGGTAGAGTTGGGTTATAGCCTTCATGTGAAAGCTATAGTTTAGCTTCATAGTAGGGCTGAGTACATTGGATACTTTTTCTTCCATTCCTGGGATACTTTATGTTCCAGCTCCATCCATGTAAACATGAAAGAGGTAAAAGTCTCCATCTTTCTTTAAGGCTGCATAGTATCCCATGGTATACATGTACCACAATTTGCTAGTCCATTCGTGGGTCGATGGGCACTTGGGCTTCTTCCATGACTTAGC
>CAUYPK010106038.1:0-10433 GCA_963574355.1 Loris lydekkerianus
TCATTACTCCATTGTTTTCTGATGTATAAAGTTTCTGGGGGCAAAAGAAATAAGGCCAGCATGAGTTTGATTTTCTTTTTTCTTTTGTAAGTGACTTAGTTTATATTAGAATGTTGTTCATAACCACACCTCCAGAAATAATGCCTTTTTAACAGAAAAAAAAAAAAAAAGAAAGTCCGCTAATCAGAGACAAGCCCCCTGACACATCCTGGATATGTACCCAGACTACTGTGATCTGTTAAGGAAATGGATGGCTTGCAGGTGTGGTTTAAGCTTTGTTTTACATGACCTTAGGTCTGTAAATTATTTAGTATCTTACTGTTACAAAGAATAATTCCAAAAGGGAGGGGCCATGACTAGGAATGCCTGACCTCCCTCTCCTCATGGCTGGCAACGGAAGTTTAAGGTTTTCCTGGGGTACCCTTGGCCAAGAGTGGATCCATTCAGTTGGCTGGGAGACTTAAGATTTCATTCTAGTTCACATCAAGCACTTGTAGTCACTTCCGTACGTAGACTCTAGGACAGTGATTTTCAACCAGTGTCCCCTAAAAGGATCTTAAAGACCATTGATTAAATGATTTTTAAAAGAAGTTCAAAGTACAGTAAATAAATTCTTGTGTTTACTCTTTTTTCTGATTAATGTAATTTCAGTGTGCTGTGGACGTTTAACTATAGGTTCAAGTGTGCCCTGAGATAGAAAAGGTTGAAAATCACTGCTCTAGTAGCTACCCAGAATGCTCAGTGTGTCCTGCCTATTCCATATAGACCTTGGTGTAACTCTATCATTTTTGCTTGGTACTCCATTTTCTTGCTTCTTAAATTTTGGAGAAACCCCTTAACTAGGTTCCTAAGGCCAAATGATATCCTTTTCTACCTACCACATACCATTTGCCATCACTTACAGATTTTTGAAAAGCAAAAGATATATTTAAATATTATTTATTTTTTACTTACTTATACATAGAATAGAAAACACATAAAATATACAAAAATATATGCACATTTATGTAGTAAAAGAACTCAGGAAATTTCCCCCGAAAATATTAAGTTTTTTTTTGTTTTTTTTTTTTTGAGACAGAGTCTTATTATGTCACCCTCGGTAGAATGCTGTGGCATCAAGCCCAAGTTCTTGGGCTTAAGTGATTCTCTTGCCTCAGCCTCTCAAGTAAATGGGACTACAGGCGTCTGCCACAACACCTGGCTATTTTGTTGTTGCAGTTGTCATTGCTGATTTTAGCTGGCCCTGTTTGAGTTTGAACCTGCCAGCCTTGGTGTATGTGGCTGATGTCCTACACATTGAGCTATGGGCGCCACCCCAAAATATGAGTATTTTTAATTAAAGGCCCTTAGAGATCAACAGGCTGGAGAAGAAGTTTTCTCCCTGTATCTGAATCAACCAGAACAACTCATGAAGAACAACAGAATTGCCTTCCTTTCCCTCTTATCTGAATATATTACAGGAAAGGAGATCAAGAATGCAACCAGACATGGCCCAAATCTTTGCAAATATAATACCTGTCTCTTAGGTTAATTTAACTTGCAAAGAGAGCCATTTACAAGTCAATCTGTTTCCTCTATCCTTTAACCCTCCCTAGCAACCATTTATTGCCCCTAAATAAAATTAGCTATATTCTTTATCTTCTCCTCCCCTCTAAAAGAAGGGTATATAACTTCCTAAACCTCACTGAGATATTGGGTAATCATTCTGTGATTCTCCCTATGCTCATGGCCAATAAACCTCTTTCTTTTATTAATCTGCCTTAGTTGTGAGTTGATCTTTCAGTGAACTTTCAGGTGAAAGGGGAAGTTATCCTCCACCTCCATAATAATTGGTTTTAAATTGCATCTGATTTGATTCATGAATAGAGTCTTTCCCATCCCTGGGTTATGTATGTATAAAAGAACTCACCTATGCACTCCTTTAGTACTTGTATGGTTCAAGGTTTACTTCTCTGATAAGGTGAGATTTAGTACTTTACATGGAGTTGAGGATCCAGTTTCATGCTTTTTCAAATGGCTTTGTTGAATTTTTTGCTCCAGTGATGTGAGACTTCTTTATCATGTACAGTAGAACCTCCATAGTTGACCACATCCCTATACTGACCACCTTGTTAAGCTGACCTAATTGTCATGGACCAGACATGCACCACATGTGTGTAGCTGTATAGTAGGCCTAGTTCCTTATGTTGACCATTTCCTATGTTGACCAGTATGTTACAGTCTTTTGGGAGGTCAGCTTACAGAGATTTCACTGTATTCCATTTCCATTTTTTTTAAGGTCAATTTTCAGACTTTCCTTTCTATTCTACTGGCCCATCAGTCTATTCAGACGCTGGCACCTCACTGCTTTAGTTGTAGAGGCTTCAAAGTTGATTTCGTGTCCAGGAGAGCTACACTCTCCCATAGCTTTTCTTTTTCGGGGTCATCGCAGCTATTCTTGCGTTTTATTTTTTTCCCATGAACTTTACTATTGACTTGTCTAGCTCCATGAAAATGCATGTAATTTTTTTTTTTATTGTCTTATAAATCAACTAAGGGAGAACCGACATTGTTATGATGTGTTGAATTATCTCAAAGAGAAAAGGATGTCTTTGTTGTTGTTTAAGTCTTTAGTCTCCTTCAGGAGACAACACTTTAAAGTTTTCCTTATATACATTGTGCAAATTTCCTGAGTTCATTCCTAAGTATTTTACAAGTTTTCCTATTGGGAATCAAGTTCTTTTCTACATTCTATCTTCTAACTGATTTTTGTGTGTGTGTATTAAGGCTATTGATTCCTGTATGTTAATTTGACATCCTGTTTTATTACTAATTTTTTTATCAAGTCTAATTTAATTTTGTTTGCAAGTGTACTATCTTTCCATAATAAACCGGGAGGATAGTCTGGCCACAAAAACACCACTGCTCTTTAGGAAAGAAAAATACATTTTGACTTCATCCTAGTATCCAAGCTACAAAGAAACTTTTAGAACATGGCACATGAATAGATAACTGCTTGAATATGCTTAACTATGGATGTAATGAAATTTATTATTTAAAAATGGGGTGGAATATTTGTGACCCTATTTACATTTTTGCATTCTTCACATATAAGTGTAATGCTAGCTTTTGATTTTTTTTTTTTTTAGGTGCAATCTTACTAAGGACACGATTAGAGTTTCACTAAGAATTTGGTATTTCCTTAAGGAAAGACTTTTCCCTTTTACCACATTAAATTCTATATTAAATGTTTTGTACAGTTAAACTCTTTTCCAAGTTTGTTGCATTTCTGTGATCTCTGCTGTTAATAAAGCTCGGTAATTCTGTTTGCCAAAGCAGCAACACTTGTTTAGTGCACAATCAATGCTTATCTAAAATATTTTAGGTTTATTTTTGTCACAGACTGCTGAGATGCAATCTTTCTCAACTCAGTGTACTGATTTTATGGCCTCTATCCTAGGATCCCAGGCCTGAGAAGTGCCTCAAAAATAAGTATTCGAATCCCTGGCTCCACAGAGAAGCGAGGAACTTGGCCCAAAGATAAACTGTGATTTTCTTCAGAAGCACATTTTACTGCTTAATAACCCGTAAGATTCTCAGAAAATTTGTTCTTGTATCTGTATTAAATTACTCATTTACTCAGGGTGGATGGATTTTGAATTTCAATTCTAAATGACTGGAATAAATTACCTTTTCTAGAGAAACAGACATCCACATAGGGTCTGAGGACATGGTGAAGTGTTCCGAAATAGACTGAAAATACTGCCTCTCTAGTGGGAGTAAGAGATTTTCAATCAAGTGCCCATCTCCACAAAGTGTTTGTGCTGCACGAAGTCCTGTGATTGTCATCAGTGATTTTGGACTCAACCCTCTTATACTCTCATGAGTAATATTAGCGCTGGGCCTGAAACTGACAGCTGAAGATGAACCACGATTCAGTCAGAGAACTGCAGTTGTGCCTTCAGGATGATGGGCTGCGCACAGGCAGGCCTTCCAGGCAGATCTCCTAAGCACACTGGGTCCGTGCAGACAAGCGCAGGGTGGTCTGCACAGGGGGACCTGAGGCTCCTTCTAGTGTCTGTGCCACCAGAGCCAGACCCTTATACCAGCTAGGTCTCTCCTCAGCATCACTGAATCTTCCAGGGCAGGGTCTCCTGTCTCTTTGCTTGTCCTCTTGTGCATTTGCTGTTTGATTTTGACACATCAGATGATTTCTTATTGAGGATAGTCCGTGTTCACTGTAGGCAGAAACTCTAGCACTGGATTCCACAATAGCTAAGGAAGTGACGCTATCCATCAAAGGATTTTAACAAAGTAGCAAAAATGATGCAGGATGCGAGTGTGAGGACGGTGACCCAGAGAACCTTCCCTACCTGTAGCAGACTTCCTTTTGTTTTTTCTGACACATTTTATTGTGTATGTTTGAGGTTTTCAGCACTGTGCTGTGAGGTATATATAGACAGGTAATGTAGTGCAACTGATCATCTCACACAGTCGCTTTTTGGCGTGTTAGCAGTAAACAAATGTTCATTGTCTTAAGCCTTTGGCAGTTTTCAGATTGTTTCCTACTAAGGTGTGACCAAGACACTCGTGATCAATGCAATTTTGAATCACTATTTGAACGTGTTACATTCTGCTTCTGTAATTGAACACGTCATAAGCATATTGCAATATGATAAGATGATTATTCTTTCCAAATGAAGTGAGAATAGCTCAAGTCGATCTATTATCATTTACTTAGCCAATTCCTTATGGTCAACTATTTAAATTCTTCTCCCCTGCCCCCATTCATAGAACGTTTTCAGATTAATTTCCTGCAGTGAGTTACTGATTTCTTTATTGAAGTGTAAATTAACATACTTCTTCCTAGTCTCAAAACATGTAGAGTTTTGGACATTTGTAGTAGATCATGTTGAGTGGAACCAATACAATTTGTCTAACTTGACAGGTTGTAAATGCGTCCCGAGTACATCTCAGGGACAGGCCTGTACGGAGCGTGTCTGTGCATTGACCACCCTGGGCTGCAGCATGAGCCTTGCTTTCTAGGTACAGAGGCCCCTACAATGCCCAGTGAGGCAGGACCTCATCACTGCCCCTGAAGCCATCCCCCTAGCAGGGCCTGGGGCTCTGAAGGATCTCAGAGGCCTGGGATGCACAGAAAAGTTACCATCCCCAAGGAAGTTTGGTAGATACCAGCGATAGATGACTTTTTTGTCTTGCCGCAGATAAACAATGTGAAGACACAATCATGTTGTCGCTAAGACGTGCCCTTCATCCACACTGTCTTTTGTATTCTCTGTCCCTCCTTGCTCACCTTCCCACATTTTCCCTTCACTCCTTTTCCCCTGGGATTGAACGTTTCCGCATATGAAGTTTTGCTCAGGTTTTGCTTTTTAGGGAACCCAGGCTGTAAGGGTTACTATTACGTGAAAAAAAAAAAAAATTACTGGAAAGTAAGAAAAGAAGTTAAACTACCCTTCATCGTATGAGCACTTTGATACTCTCATCCCTGTTTTAACATGGCTAAACATATTCCAGAGGAAGCCAAAGTTTCTATTTCAAACTCATGTTAACTTACTGCACAGAAAAGCTTTGGGGGGTTGTACAGAAGCTTTTCACACTTCCACAAGTGCTAGGGTATACTTTCACACTTCCATAAGTGTTAGGGTATATTTTGTGCATGTAACCAGGATACTGTAAGCAGACACAGAAATGGAGAGAAACATAACCTTTTAGGAGGGAGGGGAAAAAAGCAAATATTATACGTAAGAGGATGTTTCAGTGCTAGGGTAAATTACATTTGTATGCAATTTGTTTTAAACTCTTTTTTTAAAAACAATATTTATTTATTTATTTTATTTTAGAGACGGAATCTCACATTGTTGCCCTCAGAAGAGTGCTGTGGCATCACAGTTCACAGCAACCTCCAACTTCTGGGCTTAGGCGATTCTCCTACCTCAGCCTCCTGAGTAGCTGGAACTACAGGCACCTGCCACAAAGCCTGGCTATTTTTTTGTTGCAGTTTGGTCAGGGCCAGGTTCAAACCCACCACCTTCCAGTATATGGGCCCCTCACCCTACTTACTGAGCCACAGGCGCTGCCCTGTTTTAAACTCTTTTATCTAAAGAGATATGTCATTATAAGTATAAAGTGGAAATGGAATATTTCATTTTAAACTAATAAAGGAACTACAGAGGGTGCCAAAAAATGTATACACACTTTAAGCAAAGAAAAAAACTGTATTAAAATTGTAATACTCTGTACTGAGAACAAAAGATGAATACAAGTCATGCTGGACACCTCTTGTAATTGCAGAAGTCAAATGTGACATGAGTATTACAAATATGATACATTTTTTTCCTTTTTAAGAAAGTGTATACATTTTTTGGCACCCTGTGTATATTAAATATAAAAATCACAAATGTAATGCATTTGGCCAATGCTTTCATGTCCCCTGAACAGATAGTTTGTTTTATAATTTATGCCTGAAAAGCGATCATGAGGAAATGAAAATTCCGTAGTTTCTCTATAAACTTAAAACTTTTTTAGTCTTGTGTACAATTTTAAAGCACCCAGCAGAATTTTTATGCTATGCCTTAGTTCTTGCCTATCAACCATTTAAATTGTGTGGCTTTAATCTCAGTCCTTGTCATGACAGATTAGGGTGCAGACGTGTAGCACATCCACCCCAGGAAGGCCTGGCTGCTATGCCAAGGAGCAGGTGAGAAGCTGAGTCTGTATCCACCAACTGTCCCTCTGCCAGTGACAGAGTGCAGCTTCCTGAGTCCTTCCCTCTCTTGCTCTGCCTGAGGCACAAGGTGCACCAACCTCAGCATCATGCTGTGCAGTAGAGTCCCATGTTCCTCAAGCCCCCATCAGCCTGTCATTCTGGTGGGTGTGCTGCTCTTCCGTGCCTGAGGGCTCTTTCTGGAGTCCCTGGGGGCTGAGTTTCCTGAATATACACACCGTCCAGAGGAGGTGCCAGGAACTCCCTTATCAAATCCCCCTTCCTGCTTGGGCTTCTGGTAGGTACTCCAGCTCCCTCTCTCCTTTGGTGGGATAATCCTAAAATCCCACAGGTTACAGCAGTGCTCCTCATAATAGGCTGTGCTATTGGTGCAAACTGTGTATAGCCTGCACTGGAAAGCACCACTGCATTTGACTAGCTGGCACCTAAGGCACAGTCTGGTGCTGTCACTTCCATTCTCTCTCTTCTCTTGTATCTCACCTCTTCGCTGTCCATCACGCCTCCATATTTAGGTTCACGAATGTCCTCCTAAGTGTGTGTGCTTTTGGCCGGCATTACTAGCTCATGCCCAACTTCTAACCCCGCTTTTCAGTGGAATTGTAATCGTATAGATTACAAGTGTCAGAGTTGCCTAAGACGTAATATTTACTTTTTTGTGATAACATTTCATGTGCAGTTCTAGGAGCCCATTGTGTGCTCAGTAAATATCATATTTTTCCTTTATTCAAGTGACATTAATGACAAGGAATTAAAGGCAGTATGCATGATGGATAAAACTAACTATGGAGACAGAATTCCTAGGTCAAAATCCTGGTTTTCTCCTTACCTGCCAGAAAACCTTGGCAGAGTCTATAAACCATGCTTTTTCTCAATTTCCTTGTCTGCAAATAAGGATAATAATAGTACTTTACTCATAGCATTGTGAGGATTAAATAAGCCAACTTTATAAACTTCTTGGAAGAGTTCTGCTGGGGCTCAGAAAAACAGTACCCCCCAAATTAAGGCCTCAGAAACAGCCTCAGAAACAAAGATTTCTCTGACTTTCTCCTGCCCTCCTGCCTCAGTCCCATCGTCCCCTCAGGTTAGCCATAGAAATCACAATTTCTCATTCTCAGAATGGATCATGAGAGCCAGAATCCCTTTTCCTGAAAGCCAACCATAAAACCTAAAATTATTCTGTGTAAATATTGGCCATGAAGAAGTTCTTAGACTTGCCTCAATCCAGAGCGGGCCCTGCCCCACACCCAGGAGGAGGAAACTCAGCTCAGAGAGCCCCGGAGGAGTCTAGGCAGAGGCCTTGCTGGGTTTCGCCATTTAGTCTATCAGCATTAGATTAGACACTTTGGTCCAGTCATCTTTTTATGCAGCTGTCGATACTTTATTGAACCTAAGCATAAAAATGGACAATTTTCCTTGTATCTTTGTGTCTTCTTTCTGAAGGCTCCAGTGTATACATGTTAATAAATTTGTGCACCTTTTATGCTATTAATCAATCTACCACGTCAGTGCCTTTTCAGCAAACCCATGGGTCCCTGCAGTTCTTGACTCAGAGTAAATGCTAAATATATATGCTTATGTTATTTTAAATTATTACTTTGGCTGTTTCTACTTTAGCGCTTTTCTTCTGAGAAAAGCAGAGAGCCTCCTATTGTTTTATTCTTTAATGCTTTTGTTCTTGGATTTCTTAGCTTTGCCTCTCCTTTCCGTTTATTTAGGAAGTTGATAGACAGACAGACAGTAGTGCAAAGCTTTTCAATTGTCTTCCCTGCAGAAGTCATCTAAGTCACATGCCTACCCCATTCAACTACCCGACTTTCAAACTTGTGTCAGCATCCCCCGGTGTTCTCTTTAATACAGAGATTCCTAAGCCCTACCCGAGATCAGCCAAAGCAGAACCTCTGGCTCACAGAGCTCAGAGATCTACATTGAATGAGGCACCCAAGGAACTCCTGGGATGTTTCTTCTCATCTCTCCGCAGATGGACATTGGCATTGACTCCTCTGGCATCTCAGTGTCCACCTCCATCCACCCATTCAATTTCCTAAATGCCCTCAGTTCTGCTATGGTCGGCTATCTCTTGTCATTTGGGGTTTTTAAGCTGAACACAAAACAAAGGAAGGGAAGGAGAGGCTGCTATGTCACTCATTTGCTCCGGGATCAGGGAACCTAGCAGAGTCTTAGCTGCAAAGGCATCTACAAGTAGCAGCTCCTGGCAGCCTGAGATATGGTCAAATCCTGCCACTCTCTGAGCTTCTGAAGCTATGGAACCCTGTTTTAGATCTTCCAATGGAGGAACGTTATTCACCTCCTTCATATAATTATACCTCTCTAATTTTTTTTGAGCAGTTGCAATAGAGTTTGCAATGCATACATTACTATGAAGTTAATTGCACTCTCAAATAATACTAGAAAGCTTCATATAGATAGTCTCTTTATCGAAGTTTTTATAATTTCTCTTTCCTACTCCTTACAAAATTGCTGTCATTAATTACACATACTCATATAGCATTTACTGATGGTAAGGTGTGAGGAGAGGGGAAGTGCTCCGTAATTCTACATAAATTTCAGTCTCTTAATCTGCTTTGTGCGCCTGAGCTGTGAACTTCACAAGTATCTGTCAGTGTTGCCGTAAAGGAAAAATGAAAATCTCAGGAGTCTCCCAAAATTCATAATGCCGCAAGGGAGAACTGATTCCAAGAACTGAGTCACTGCCATCCTCTCCCCGATGAAGTACAGGGGTACCCTTTTAATATTGAATGGACTTAGACAATTACTTAACAGGATTTGTTGTTGCTGTCAGACAGGGTATGGGAAAGAGAAAGGAAGTCCTGGGTGGCAAGGTGGTCTTGTTGTTCAGCAAAGCCTCCGGATAAAGATAAGATCCCTCAGGGAAATGTTTCTTATTCAGACCTTTAAAGCTGTCACACTCTCAGTAAGTCTGTCCCAGATTAAATAGGCAGGACCTGGCTGCATTTTACAGAGATTCTCTACCGATGCAAATTTCTTCCCCAACTTGCCCACTTGGAGACCCTCAAAGCATTATTTCTGTTTGACCACAACAATCTCAAAATGTTATATAAATAAATATTTTATATACATAAATATTTTATATAAATAAATACTTCTTTATGTAAAAAATAAATGTGTTTTGGGGTAAAATGTTTCTTATTTCCTTCATCCCTGAAAATATCCTTCAAATGATACTCCCCCCCCCCACTTGTTCTCAGGGTTTGGGCTGAGATCAAGTGCAAAATATACTGCCCTTATAAAATGAGTGCATATTAATTATAACCTCAGGACTACAGCCTAAATGACTTTTAAATGTCAATAACAAGTTTATGTTCACAGATACAAGTTGAGGAAGAAATATGAGCACCCTTCCATCCACCCTGAGAAGATAACAAAATTGCCTACCCCTTTTTTGAATGTCCATCTTATGTAGATTTCCCAAGCACCAAATAGAATTTCACAAAAATACCACCAGTTTCCTCACTGTTCACTTCCTTCACCACTCCCCCTTTTTTCTTTTTTTCTTTTTTTTTTTCTATTGAAAAAAAAATATTTATATATATATATATATTTTTTTTTTATTATAGATAAAAATATGCACCATAGATGTGGCCCAACCCATCACCCTCCCTCCACCCAAACCTCCCCCCTCCCTTCCCCTTCCTTGGTCCTTTCCTCATAGTCTTGTGGTATAGTT
>CAUYPK010106039.1:0-11770 GCA_963574355.1 Loris lydekkerianus
GTTCTCTCTTTTTCCCCAGTCATTCTAGGAGAGCTCAGCTATACGATCCTTCTCATCTGCCCTCTTGCTCCATCCTCTAGAAATTCTGTTTTTTAAATACAGTAGAATCTCCATAGCTTCTCTACATTGACCACTCCTTTAAATTGACATAATTTTCATATACCAGACGTGTACACAGTACCACAATTCCTTAATGTATAGCAAGCCTAGTTGCTTATATTGAGCATCTCTGTATGTTTCCTAGTTTGCTACAGTCCCCTGGGTAGTCAATGTGCAGATTTTATATATATATATTTATATTTATATTTATATTTATATTTATATTTATATATATTAGAACTTCTGTAAGTTGATTCACTATATATATATAGTGAATTTTTTATTCATGTTCTGAATTGTGTAGGTTTCTTTTGTTGTTTTTTATTTGTTTCTTTGTATTGGTTTTCCACTTCTTGTAGATCCTATTGTGCTTACATGTGATCCATATTTTGAGTTCCATTTGTGACATTTCAAAAATGTACTTTTGGTTGACATCCATTACTGGAGAGCTAACATGATCCTTTGAGGGTGTCAAAACACCTTACTTTTTCATATTACCAGAGTTTTGTGCTGATTTCCTCTAATTTGAAACTTCTTTCCTCAGCTCAAAGCAGATAGTTCAACTTGTTCTCTGCTGCAGAGAACTATGCTTTTCAGTGTATAGAGGATCATTGCCTCAGTGTTTTCAATGTTTAGTGTGCATTCCCTTTCAACTTATGGAGGTAGGTCCCCACTTTGGTCTTGCTGGCTTGTTGGGTGAGTTGGATCTCAGATCCCTGGGAGAGTTTAGGTGCCAGCAGTGAACAGAGGTAGAATTGGTCAGGTAATGCCAAATCCCCAGGACTTTGGATGGCATGATTGATTCTTATGGGGAATCAGAGTAAGACTAGGGTGGCAACTTGCCCTTAAACCTCCCTGAGTTCAGGCACTGGCTGTCTCAGTGAGAGGTGGAGTAATCTCTTGGTCTAGAAGAGGGAGATTCATTGTAGACCTGTGGTGGGAGGGGCAGGCTCCTCTGGATGAGATCAGCAGAGGCAGGCAGCTATGGAGCACACAAGTTTCTCACACCTCCCTCTCTCAGCGGGGACAGTGATCTCTGTCCTTCAGAGGCACAAAGGCACCCAAATTCCTAGCTTCCATCTCATCCATCTGCAGCAGAGGTTGTGGAGGCTTTTTATCCCATTGTGTGTAGGGCTACCAGACTGACTTGGCTACTGGTGAAATCATTTGGACTTATTCTCCATGGCAATATCTCTGAGGTATGGTTGTGTAGGGTTTGGTACTATCCTTGGTTTTAGGTATTCAGTGGGATTCTTGGAACATATTTCCCATGAATAAAGGGTAACTACTGTATTGGTTTTGTATATTTTTGAGCCTCCCTAATTATTCAAGGCATAAGAAATGGTCACTATAAGCTAGTCCATCCAATCTAGAGACAGATCTTACATGTAAGACAGATCTTACATCAAGCAGTAGTTATTAATCCTTTTGGCTTCAATGCATTTTTAGTTGTTTAAAACGCCATAGAATTTTCATTTTAGTGGGTTAGATCTAATGATAACTACTATATTACAAAACTTTAGTTCTAAAAATATTTTAAATTAAATACTAATTTTTAAGAGTAATAAACCCATTATATATTAACATAAATATTTATATAAAAACCCATTTTGCATGGTGAGAAATTTTGAGAAGAGTGGCATTTTTGTAAATCTCTCTCTTGTTTAATTAAACCTGCTGCTGCATTCAATCTCTTGCTGTATTTATTTTAGTTATTGTTTATGAAGGAAGTCCAGCTTCACATCATATACAACTGAAAAATGGAAGTTTCAATAGTCTTTTCAAATAATTATGGATCTTTCCCTGGATACTATACCTAAACTCAAGAAGCAGTAACTGTTCATTTAAAGTTAGTTACAATGTGTATTCTAAAACCAAATCAAGGAACTTTTTTACTCTGTTGTATTTAAATATAATGATTTAGCTTATATTTTGAATGGATTTTTTACTATATAATATTTATAACATCATGCATTGGTCATTTGAAATATATTGGCTGACCATTAATACAGACCTATTAAATGTTGAGAAATTCATTATAAAATGTTAAAAAAAAAATACATGTGTTAATCTTGTCACCATTCTCACCATTCTAGTATTGAGAAGATATCAAATTTGTGGTAGCACAAACATGTTTTCCAAAACTATAATTTTATCATTAGTAACAAATATTGTCAGCTTTTAATTTTTTTAAATATTTTGAAGTAATGGAATCACATTTTTTTCCCATTTTTAAAGCAATGCACACTAAATAACCAACTCTAAAAAATAATAGTTCTCAACTATTAAATAGTTGTCAGAGAGAATAGCTGTCATTCTTTTAGGCAAAAATTGTATTTATGAAAATAGTGTCCAGATAATCTTGCAACCCAGTCACTAAAGTATTTTGGTATATAGCAGAAGTGCCTTATGCAGAGTTCCCATTTTGTCACCCCAAATATTAAGAAATATATATTCTCAAGCTGGGCACAGTGATTCATGACTATAATCCTAGCACTTTGGGAGGCTGAGGTGGGAGGATTATTTAAACCCAGGAGTTCAAGACCAGTCTCAGCCTTATAGTGGCATGCCATCTCTACAAAACACAAAAAACCTTAGCCAAGTATCATGGCATATTCCTCTAGTCTAAGCTACTTGGGAGGCTGAGGCAGGAGAATCACTTGCGCTCTGGAGTTTGAAGTTGCAGTGAGCTATGATGACATCACTGTATACTAGCCATGTAAAAAGGATCCTGTCTCAACAACAACAACAACAACAAAACTGATATGATCTCAAGGGTCAAAATGTAATTAAAATGTTTTAACACTTGTCAAGATCATATACACATATACAGGAGTTGCCAAAAAATATATACTCAATGTATTCAATACATACCAATAACAAAAGATGACAATGAGCACCTCTTACAATTGCAGAGGGCAAACATGACTTGAGTATTACAATACAGTTTTTTCTTTCTTAAAATGTGTATACATTTTTTGCACCCTCTGTGTGCGCATATATACATACATATACATACACACACACACACACACACACACACACACACATATATATATAAACGCAGAGTCAATCCTCATTATTCATGGATATTTGTGAATTTCCCTACTTGCCAAAATTTACTAGCAACCCCAGCATTGATACTTCCTGTACTTTAGCAGACATTTATAGATATGCATAAAGCAAGGAAAAATTTGAGCCACCTGATACTCACATTCTCAGGTGAGGTCAATTAAGGTGATGCTCTATCATCTTGTTTTGGATCCATAATGTAAATAAGTGTCCATTTAATGGTTTAGTGCCATATTTTTGCATTTTTATGGTTTTTATTGGTAATTTTTCTGTTTAAAAGCCCTCTAAACATAATGATGTGGATCTAGCATTCCTAAGTGCAAGAAGGCCTTACCAAAAAAAAATGTGTATTAGATAATCTTTGTTTAGGTGTTAAGTTGTAATGCTGTTAACCATCAGCTCAATGTTAATGAATCAGCAAGATACATTAAATAAGGCATAATTAAACATAAACACACATTAAACAAGACTTTATGTTGATTGGTGATAAAAATTTTGTTACCATAGGCTTACAAAATCTAACTCTGTCTTTCTCCTGGAAGCAATGGTTTAGTATTTGCCAATTCAAGGTTTGTGCCTTTATACAATATATAATAACTACTACAAATACTGAGAATCAATCACAGAAACCCATGTGTATATGTATGTACATATGTATGTATGTACATATTACATACATGACAATTATTATGAATGTGTGGGGTAAAGAATTCACTGATTACTAATTTACTGATTGCACTATCAGTACAAATGTCAAACACTATAAGAAATAATATCTTAGTACTACTATGAAAATACTAAAAATGTCTGTTGGTGCAACTTGACACAATGAATAACACCTACTCAGTCAATTTGCTTTGAACTGAAGGAACCAGGGAGCCCAACACCAGCAAGCACTCTGCAAGAAGAAACTAGGGTGCAGCCCCCTCCAATTTTCCTCACTGGCTTTTATTGAAATCTCAGGCAGGAGAAAATACAGTACAGTAGAAAGCTTCAAGGAAAGAGTAAAGGTTAAAAAACAAATAGTTTTTCTTTACCTGCATGATTGAACTCCTAACACATCCTGTTTACTGTTCTATCTTAACTGCTAATCTATGACTTAGAGTTGGGTCAGATTGCTGTGTCTAGTGAGTACAGTTTTCAGTACTCATGGCTGGTAGTGATTCTTGGCTTTTGTCCAGATTACTCTGTTCCTAGTACCTAGCGCTTTTAACCCCATATTCTATACTACAGATGTTCCTCAAATGTTAACAAAAAGTATTTATTGCCAAAAAGAGCACCTTAAAATACAAATGCCTGCCTTAAAATATGTATGTATTTTCTCAGGACTCTATTTATACATTTCACTGTTTTTATTTTTTTTTATACATTCATAGAGATGGTGTTTCCATATGCTTGATGGTGTTTCCATATGCTTTCAAATTGTGAATTCCTCAGGACTCTAATAAGCCTTGACAACAAACATATAAATAGAAGCAAAGTCATGTCTTGTTTTTGTTTTTTGTCAGTGAAGGCTTTTATTTTGTTTTATTTTGTTTTGCTAATTTCCTTAATTTAATTAACTTTTCTTATGTTACCTCAAAATTACTTCCATTGAGATATAAATATTATAGATTGCCTACACATTTTAAAGTAGTAGATGATAATATCCAGTGTATGACTTGAGGGAATTATAAATGAAAGAGAAAAACTTAGAGCTTGATGTGATGGCAAAACAAAATTACCTTAGGGAAGAGAAACATTTCTTATTTTAAAATTAGAGATATCATTGCCCACAGGGAGGAATAGACAAATAGATCACTTATATTGCCTTCATGTCTAAAATATATTTGATCGGAGAAAAAAAAAACTCTGATTTAAGAACAGAAGAAAAAGGATAGTGAATAAAAAAGGAGATAAATTTGAAATAAGTATTAAATGTGAAGAAACATTGAGAAATTATTAATATTATCATCATACACATGTTTAGAAGGTAATTTGTATAGGAGACTATCTTTCAGTGAATCTTATTTCTATTTGATGTAGCCTCTTCTCTCATCTACTTCTTCATGTACTACCCATGTATGAGGTTATTAAAGGTGAGATATGAATCTTTAAGGAGATAAGGCTCCCAAGAAACTGGTCTGAGTTGGAATAGTCCCTTCTAAGGCTCACAGGTTTCTCTTTCAGAGTGAATAGCCCAGATTGTGGGAAAGATATTTACGACCTTGAAGGAAATGGATTTTTTCCCTGTTGATTATCCTGTATAAATACTAATCATATTATAAGGCAGAAAATAAGGAAATGTTCCTTCTTCTGTTTTGGGTATAAGGAGAGAAGAAGAAAGAAACACTGGGGTAGCATTTTTGCCTTGACTCTGAAGCACAGAGTTCAGAGTTGCAGTGTTTTTGAAAATGAGAAACCGGTGGGCCCTGTCCTGTGCACGGAGTTGAGCCAGAAATGAGTCAAGGGGTCATGATGGCTGGTGCCATTGTTATTCTCTGAGTATTTCTCCAAAAATCTTCAGTTATTGCTAAACATTCTATAAAAGCCTGTGCCAATTTTACTGAGGGGAAGTGAGAAGGGGGTAAGCCTAAAAGCAGTTGTCCCTCTTCTTCAACAGAGCAGTGGCAGCAGAAGCAGTCTCTGGTAGAGGAAATAGAACCAGCAGTACACAAGTTGATCCTCGAGGGTCACCTACAGCAGAATCAAAAATGTGGCAGCTGGGAAAAGAGACTAGCATAATAGGTCTTAAAGACATAGCCCTGAGCAAGAACTAAACCCAAAAAGATAGAAGTCCTCTCAGAAGAATTAATTTTTAGCAATGAACAAACTACCATACAGGGGTCCTCAAACTATGGCCCGTGGGCCACATGAGGTGATGTGATTGTATTTTTTCTCATTTTGTTTTTTACTTCAAAATAAGATATGTGCAGTGTGCATATGAATTAGTTCGCAGTTTTTTGTTTTTTTTTTTTTAAAGCTATAGTCTGGCCCTCCAATGGACTGAGGGACAGTGAACTGGCCCCCTGTTTAAAAAGTTTGAGGATCCCTGAATGAATCATGTTACACATGAACTATTTAACTTCCTTAGTAGCTCTGATCAGGAGGCTAAAAGAATATAGTTTAGCCTAAGTTTTAATGTTTGAGTTGCTTATAAATTATCTTTTAATTAGAGTTTTAGAGGCTTTACTCTGGAATTAGGAAATGATGCTGGAAAGTCTCTGATTTGTTAGAAAACACCCTCCCTTGCACAGTTTGCTAGTATACTCCTCTGGAGGACTTGCCCAAGGGGCTGTTTCCCTTTATTACCTTTGCTTTGCTAAAGATAGGATCAGTTTACACCAGTAAGATAGCATACAGCTTTTGTGTAGTGGTAACTTTGTTTTGCCAAGTTTGAAACCAGTTAATAGCCCTTCTCAGAAAATAAAAGTCTCCTATAGAAGACAAGTAAAGTGATTAAGAAACCCATAAAAATCAAAAAATAAAAATAAAAATAAAAAACAAAGCTAGTTGAAGTTAATACAAATTTCTGCTCTAGGTCTCTCTTGATCTCTACAGTAAATATAAAAGCAACGTGTTCATTGGTCTTCTTTTGATTATAAGTCATTATAATTGTACAATTTTCACATCGACTAGTACCTTCCTAGACTAGGAGCTTCCAGTAAAGCACTCAAACTGGGGCATTTTTAAAGATACAGAGGCGCAACTGTATTCAGATGCTAAACTTACAAAGTTTTCCAGAACTCACTTAGAATTATACCATACACATAAATAAGGCAAATCTAAAAACTTCACTTTTATTAAATATTTGTCTAAATTTTGTTCAATAAAGAAAACAGGCATCTGGGCAGTGCCTGTGGCTCAAGGAGTAGGGCGCCAGCCCCATATACCAGGGGTGACAGTTCAAACCAGGCCCTAGCTAAAACTACAAAAAAAAAAGAAAAAAGGCATCTGCAAATTAAGACAACTGTCATATAAATGCTCATTTAGGAGCTAATTAGCAAAAAAAGGTACAACTAAAGAAATGAACACTAACGCTAATTTCTATATGATCCTATATTAAACTTCATTTCTATATCTAGAAGCAATAAGACTGAAGCAATTAGAATTTATTCTGAAAAAAAAAAAAGGAAACTTATCATCAGCCACTAGATAGAAAAACGAGGGGGAGGTGGAGCAAGATGGCGGCCGAGTAACAGCTTCCCTGCAACTGAACACTGTGAGTCAGGAGATAAGACTTCAGGCATCTCTGGCTGGTGGGATCTGCCTATAATCATCCCTTTGAGGATACAGGGAGTCATCAAGGGACATCTGGACTCCAAGAGGAAGACAAAAACAGTGGAAAACTGGCAAGTAGTTGCGTGTGTTCAATCGACCTAATCCTGCCAGCAGCCATAAGTATAAGCAGCAGTGAGAATACAAACTGGAAAATCCTTACCTGTGAACTCTTTTGGTGTTTTTAGACTTGGCACTCATTTGAACTGCCTTGGAGAGAGCTTGAGTAGGAGTGTGGAGAACTTTGGGCATTGTCTAGGGCCCCAGACTGAGCCACTGAGCTGGATGGAGCTAATAGTGTTTGGCTGTGGGCCACAGGCAGCCATTGTGAGAGAACTGCCCCAGCAAGCTCTGCCCTCAGGGTTGCAGAGCAAGGATCAGGTGGGAGCTAGTAACTTAGTGACTGAGCAGCCTAAAGGCGGGGACTGAGCTGCCTTACAGCCTTAACCCTCGGGGGCAGAGTGACATGGGTTTTGGCACACTGGAGTCTCAAGCTGTTGCCCTGAGTAGAGTGCAATGTTGTCACAGCTCATAGCAACTTCAAACTCCTGGGCTTGGTGCTACCCAGACCTCCATAAGTGCTGCAAGGCATCCACCAACCCACAACCCATGCCCGCCAGGCCTCTGCATGCCCTGAACAGAAACTGTGGGAGCTTTGCAACCCTGCATCCTCCCTCCTGTACCGTCCCTACCTCCAAACCAGCCCACTCAACTGGGCAGGGACACTGGTAGCCGTGTGCCCTCCAGAGCCCTCCCGCCCTCTATGCAGAGCCATTCTCCTGGCCAGAGACTGCCACAGCCTTGGGCTCTCTGTGCCAAAGTCAATGGGCACCAGGCACTCCCAAAACCATGTGCACCACCTCCCACCTTGTTGCTGGACCCAGGTGTGTCACATGCTGGAGCTCTTCCACAAACAGAACTTCCTGGCTGGGGTAGCCCCAGAGTAACTACACAGGGTCACTCCCTACAAAGATCCAGCAACAATAGAGTGATCATGCTGGGATCTAATCTTAGAGAGACACCTCTCCAACTCTGAGGATGGCCAGAGGCAATGGTGAAAAACAATCATGAGGTGAAATCAACAGAAAAACTCTGGCAATATGAATAATCAGAGTAGATCAACTCCCCCAAGGATCAAAGGGCAGACACAGCACAAGATCCCATGGACAAACAAACAGTTGAGATGTCAGAAATAAAATTCAGAATCTGGATAGCAAATAAGATCGAATCAGAATTCCAAGCAGTAACCCAAAATATTTCTCAAGAATTCAACAAATTCAAAGACCAAATGACCAAAGATTTTGACAATTGAGACAAGAAGTTGCAGCCCTCAAAGATCTGAGAAACACAGTAGAATCCCTTAGCAACAGACTGGAGCAAGCAGAAGAAAGGATTTCTGACATTGAAGACAAAGCTTTTGAATGCTCCCAAACTCTCAAAGAGGAAGAGAAATGGAGGGCAAAAACATACCACTCACTCAGAGAGCTCTGGGATAATTCGAAGAAAACCAATATTTGTCTTATATGGATCCCTGAAAGCGATGAAGTGGCTTCACAAGGCACAGAGTCTCTACTCCATGAGATTATGAAGGAGCATTTTCCAGACATGCCAAGAGACTCTGAAATTCAGGTAGCAGACAGATTCAGAACTCCAGCATGACTCAACCCAAATAAGACATCCCCCAGACACATCATAATCAATTTCACTAAAGTTAATATGAAGGAGAAAATTCTGAAAGCAGCCAGACGAAAGAAAACAATCACCTACAAGAGCAAGAATATTAGAATAACTTCAGATCTCTCTGCTGAAACTTTTCAAGCTAGAAGAGGATGGTCATCAACTTTTAATCTCCTAAAACAAAATAACATTCAACCCAGGATCCTATACCCAGGTAAACTGAGTTTCATATATAACATGTTGAAGAAATTTGCCATAACTAAACCAGCTTTCCAGGATATTCTCAGACCTATTCTCCATAAAGACCAGCGTAATCCTCCACCACAAAAGAAAAGCCACCCAGAAAATTTTGATCAAATTCCAACTTCCACAGTCGCTAAAGGATTAAAAATGTCCACCGACTCTCGAAAAGCTTATCAATATTCTCAATTAATGTGAATGGTTTAAATTGTCCTCTAAAGAGGCACAGGTTGGCTGACTGGATACAAAAACTCAAGCCAGATATCTGCTGCATACAAGAATCACATTTTACATTAAAAGACAAATATAGACTCAAGGTGAAGGGATGGTCATCTATACTCCAGGCAAATGGAAAGCAGAAAAAAGCAGGTGTTGCAATCCTATTCTCAGACACAATAGGCTTAAAAACAACCAAAATAAGGAAGGATAAGAATGGACACTTCATATTTGTTAAAGGTAATATTCAATATGATGAGATTTTAATTATTAATATTTATACACCCAACCAGAATGCACCTCAATTTATAAGAGAAACTCTCTAACAGACATGAACAACTGATTTCCTCCAGTTCCATCATAGTTGGAGACTTTAATACCCCTTTAGCAGTGCTGGATAGATACTCCAAAAAGAAGCTAAGCAAGGAAAATTTTAGAATTAAACTTAACCATTTAACATTGGGACTTAACAGACGTCTATAAAACATTTCAACCCAACAAAATGAATACACATTCTTCTCAACAGCCCACGAAACATACTCCAAAATCAACCACATCCTAGGATACAAATCTAACCTCAGCAAATTAAAAAAAGTAGAAATTACTTCTTGCATCTTGTCAGACCATTATGGAATAAAAGTTGAACTCAACAACAACAGGAACCTGCATACCCATACAAAAACATGGAAGCTAAACAACCTTATGCTGAAGAATACATGGGTTATAGATGAGATTAAGAAGGAAATCACTAAATTTTTGGAACAAAACAACAATCAAGACATGAATTACCAGAACCTCTGGGATACTGCAAAGGCAATCCTAAGAAAGAAACTTATAGCACTGTAAGCCTTCCTCAAGAAAATGGAAAGAGAGGAAGTTAACAACTTAATGGGACATCTCAGGAAACTGGAGAAGGAAGAACACTCCAACCCCAAATCCAGAGGAAGAAAAGAAATAACCAAAATCAGAGCAGAATTAAATGAAATCGAAAACAAAAGAATTATATAACAGATCAATAAATCTAAAAGTTGGTTTTTTGAAAAGATCAATAAAATAAATAAACCTTTGGCCAACCCAACCAAGAAAAAAAGAGTAGAATCTCTAATTTCGTCAATCAGAAATGGTAATGATGAAATAACAACAGACCCCTCAGAAATTCAAAACTCCTTAACGAATACTACAAGAAACTCTACTCTCACAAATATGAA
Organism: Loris lydekkerianus; assembly: GCA_963574355.1. NCBI lineage: Eukaryota > Metazoa > Chordata > Mammalia > Primates > Lorisidae > Loris > Loris lydekkerianus. Next base: position 10,770 of record CAUYPK010106039.1, read on the forward strand.
AATCTGAAAGAAACCGACCAATACCTGGAAGTACGCCACCTACCAAGACTTAGCCAGAACGAAGTGGAAATGTTGAACAGGCCTATATCAACTTTTGAAATAGCATCAACTATACAAAATCTCCCTAAAAAGAAAAGCCCAGGACCAGATGGCTTTACATCAGAATTCTACCAAACCTTTAAAGAAGAACTAGTACCTATATCACTGAACCTCTTTGAAAATATAGAAAAAGAAGAAATATTACCCAACACATTCTATGAAGCAAACATCACCTTGATCCCCAAACCAAGGAAAGACCCAAGAAAAAAAAATTGTAGACAAATATCACTAATGAATATTGATGTTAAAATACTCAGTAAGGTCCTAACAAACAGAATCCAACAACATATCAAAAAAATTACATACCATGACCAAGTGGGATTTATCCCAGGGTATCAAGGGTGGTTCAATATATGTAAATCTATAAATGTAATTCAGCACATAAACAAACTAAAAAATAAGGACCATATGATTCTTTCAATTGATGCAGAAAAACCTTTTGATAATATCCAGCATCCCTTTATGATCAGAACACTTAAGAAAATTGGTATAGAAGGGACATTTCTTAAACTGATAGAGGCCATCTACAGCAATAAACCCACAGCCAATATTGTATTGAATGGAGTAAATTGAAATCATTTCCACTTAGATCAGGAATCAGGCAAGATTGCCCATTGTCTCCATTGCTCTTTAAAATTGTAATGGAAGTTTTAGCCATTACAATTAGGGAAGAAAAGGCGATCAAGGGTATCCACATAGGGTCAGAAGAGATCAAACTTTTACTCTTTGCAGATGATATGATCGTATATCTGGAAAACACTAGGGATTCTACTACAAAACTTTTAGAAGTGATCAAGGAATACAGCCATGTCTCAGGTTACAAAACCAACACCCATAAATCTGTAGCCTTTATATATACCAATCCTTTATATATACCTTTAGCCTTTAGCCTTTATATATAC
>CAUYPK010106043.1:0-14461 GCA_963574355.1 Loris lydekkerianus
TCTCTTGCCTCAGCCTCCCAAGTATCTGGGACTATAGGTACCTGCCACAATGCCCAGCTATTTTTTGTTGCAGTTGTCATTGTTGTTTAGTTGGCCTGGGCCAGGTTTGAACCTGCCAGCCTTGGTGTATGTGGCTGGTGCTGTAACCATTGTGCTATGGGATGCTGGGCCTGGACGTGAGAATTTCATGGGCTCTGGAGAGTCAGCCTTGTTCCTGTCGTAAAGATCACACTGATGAGGTTTTTGTAGACACAAATTGTGCTTCCTTGTTTGTTTTGATGGCAGGATATGGGGGTGGTAGTGGTGTTGCGTTAGTCAGGGAAATAGAACCAGAGAAATAGAACCAATAGAATGTATATGTATATACATAGATGAGAGATTTATTTTAATTGTGGAGGCTGGCATGTCCGAAATTTGTGGGGCAGACCAGCAGGCTGGAGACCCAGTGAAAAGCTGCTGTTGCAGCTTTAGTCTGAAGGTAATCTGGAGGTAAAACTCCACTTTTCTTTTTCTTTTTCCTTTTCTTTGAGAAAGTCTTGCTTTGTCACCCTCAGTAGAGTGCTATGGTGTCATAGCTCATGACAACCTCAAATTCTTGGGCTCAAGGGATTTTCTTGCCTCAGTCTCCCAAGTAGCTGGGACTATAGGTGCCTGCCACAACACCCAGTTATTTTTATTATTATTATTATTATTATTATTTGAGACAGAGTCACAAGCTGTCACCCTGGATAGAGTGCTGTGGCATCACAGCTCACAGCAACCTCCAATTCCTGGGCTCAAGTGATTCTCCTGCCTCTGTCTCCCAAGTAGCTGGGACTGCAGGCACCTGCCACAATGCCCGGCTATTTTTTGGTTGCAGCTGGCATTGCCCAGTTATTTTTAGAGGCAGGGTCTTGCTCTGGTTCAGGCTGGTCTTGAACATGTGAGCTGAGGCAATCCATCCGCCTTGGCCTCCCAGAGTTCTGGGATTACAGGCATAAGCTACCACAGCCAGTCTATTCCCTCTTTCTTAAGGGAGGTCAGTCTTTTCACTCTCAAGGCCTCTCTTTAACTGATGGGATGAGCCCCGTCCAAATGATGGAGAGTAATCTACTTCATTCAAAGTCTACTGGTGTAAATGTTAATCTCTAAAAAATGTCCTCACAGTAACACCTAGACTGTAGTTAGACCAATAACTTGGTACCATGTCTTAGCCAACTTGACTCAAAAATAACTATTGCAGGCCAGGCATGGTGGCTCATACCCATAATCCCAGCACCCTGGGACGTAGAGGTGGGTGGAGTTTGAGGAGGAGTTTGAGACCAGCCTGAGTAAGAGCAAGACCCCATTTCTATTAAACATAGAAAAACTGTAGCAGGGCATAGTGGAAGGCGCATGTAGTTCCAGCTACTCAGGAGACTTAGGCAAGAGAATTGCTTAAGCCCAAGAGCTGGACGTTGCTATGAGCTGTGATGGCACAGCACTCTACCGAGGGTGACAAAGTAAGATGCTGTCTCTAAAAAAAACCCAAAAAACTAGCTAGGTGGGCATCTGTAGACCCAGCTACTCAGGACCGCTGGGGTAGGAGGATCACTTGAACGTAAGAGTTTGAGGTTGCTGTGAGCGGTGACACCACAGTACTCTACCCAGGACGGCAGGGTGAGACTCTGTCTCCTTAAATAAATAAATAAATAAAAAACCCAGACAAACAAAAACTATCACAGGGAGTGATTTCCCTTTGCACTTTAATACTTTGTGTTTTAGAGCATTACTTCCTCCCACAAAAACTGGCAAAGTGTGGGCTGCACAGTAAGCACTGTGCAGAGGATGGGAGTCAGGGCTCCAGGTCTTTGAGACTGCCTGCTGACTGGGGAGAACTGATTCTGCCAGCCTGCCCTCTTCTAGGCACAGGTGGACACAGTTGGTCAGCAGTGCTTCTGTCAAACCTTGCAGACAGACTGTGGGAAGCTGTGCAGGTCAGTCAGCATCCATACACGGCCACACATCTACTGGCATGGACAGAGCTGGATGGTCCTCTCAGGGATGGCTCTGTACAGTGGCTGAGGTCTGAGACAGCTGCCGCAGGGGATGTGACTTTCTGTCCTGTGCTTTTGTGTGAGAGTCCAAGGTGCATCTCTTAAATTTTAGTCACACATGTCAGGCTCACGACAGGCCACATGGGATAGATGGGTGTGGGGATGGGCCTGTGATGGGCATTTGAGAAGTGTACGAAGCTCGTGGTTGTTCTGATTCTGTCCCAGACCCAGGCAGGAGGTGGAGGCGCTCAGCATGCTCCAGCATGCTAGGATGGCAGGAGCCCCGGAGGGCCCCCAGTAGTGTGTGCCCAGATGCTCTTCCCTGCACGCTTTTGTAAAATGAGCCAAGTTGCTAACATGTGCTAACCGTCCTGTGCATCAGTGACCTGTGATTCCACTTAGAGAGACCCTGAAGTGCATTCCCAGTGCACAGCCGCTGATGGGTCTCACAGGGGATGCCACTGTGGCCTTAGCTGCAGGAGGGGACAGGTACACTTGGGCTGAGTTCCTTGTCACTAAGCCCCTCAGCCAGCAGGGAGCAACTGGGATCTATGTCCACTGTCTTCACTCTTAGGTAAGGCTCCCCAAGATTTACAAACAGCTAATGATAGTTGGGGTTGCTGATTGCAGCCCCTCATCCCAGTCACAGACTCTGCGTCTTCCTGAGGCTGGGGTGATGGGGATGCTGTCCTCTTGTCCTAAGTCCCCAGCCACCAGCCAGAACGAATGCTTCCAAGTGCCTCATCTTGCTTGGAAAAGTTCAAATAAATTATATGTACTTATTTGGTATTTCTTCTTTCATCTTTTCCCTGCAAAAACGAAACTGGAGATCTTGGGATGTACAGCATTTTCCCTCCCATCATTTCCTGTGGCTGGTCTCACCCAGCATTGCACTCAAGACCAGGAGCCCACATGGAGCTCTGTTTGCCTGTTTTTTGTTTTTGTTTTTGAGACAGAGTCTCACTGTGTCACCCTTGGTAGAGTGTCCTGGCATCACAGCTCACAGCAACCTCCAGCTCTTGGGCTTAAGCGATTCTCTTGCCTCAGCCTCCCAAGCAGCTGGGACTACACAACGTCCAGCTTTTTGTTGTTGCGGTTGCCATTGTTGTTTTCGCTGGCCTGGGCTGAGTTTGAACCCACCACACTTCGTGCATGTGGCTGGTGCCTAACCACTGTACTGTAGGCACTAAGCCTGCCTGTTTTGGTGGCTTCATACTGGCTGTTATGAGCTCCCCCTAGGTATGGAGTGAGATGACAGGGAGATTAGTGATAGCCGGAGCTGCCTTTCTGGGTCCTGGAGGGGTCTGTGGAGGCACAGCCCCAGCGGGAACAGCGCTGTGTAGAGGTTGTGTTTTGGTGTGCTGGGGCATCATACTAGGTGGTTAGACCACACAGGCCTCTTCTCTCACAGCGGGGTTGGCTCCTTCTGAGCCTTCTCCTTGGCTTGTGGGTGGCCATCTTCTCTAATGTCTTCCAGTGGACTTCCCTCTGTGTGTGTCAGTGTCCTGACCTCTGCTTCTTACAGGGGCTGGGTGTTGTTGGATTAGGGACACCCCTAATGGCCTTACTTTGACTTGGTTACCTTGGTGAAGAACCTATCTCCAAATGCAGAGCTTTTTTGAGGTACTGGGGTGGGGTGGCAATACCTGGATCTTGTAGGACACAGCTCAGCCCAGAACAGTTCCCTTATTGGAACTCAGTTTTACCGATGTCACTGTGACCCCCGTGGGCCACACCTTTGATGAGCCTGACCTCTTTGGGCCACAGCTTTGATGGGCCGTGGGGCTGTGGGCTCCTGCTGCTCCCTGAAGCCACCAAGACTGTGGGAGGAGGAGGCAGGAGCCAGTCGTATTGGCTGTGAAAGAAGACTGCCCCCTTGGGGGATGGCACAGCTGTTGGCACATAGCTAGCTGGCAAGGCCCGTGCGACACAGCCAGGCTGAGGGTGCAGCAGAGTGCTCCAGGCCGCCACCCTGCGGAAAGTGCTGTGCGCTGCAGGCAGCTGTGCGACACGGTGAGCTTGTGGTGTCTCAGCGCCTGTAAACGTGGAAGCGCACCATGGAAATGCGGTGAGCGGGGCACCTCCACAGTGTTCTCGTGAAACCATAGCTATATATGTGGTTTGTTGATTGAATAGTCCTTATGCGACTCGTGACTATGCCGTTGTCCCTCCGTATATGCCGGGATTGTCCCTAACCTCCTGCCTACAGTGCATTAAAATCTGAGCAAACCAACTCCTGATGTCGGTCCTGCAAACCCACGTATTCAAAAACTTGGCTCTCCACACATGTCAGGAGCGTGCTGAATTTCCCTTCCGAGTTCTGTGGGAACGTCCGAGTGTGGACGCGCAGCACATTTGCAGCCATGTATGCTGCTGCGTGTCACAGGCCAGCACCCTGACAGTTCCTCCCAGTGCAGCCCAGAGGCTCCTGTCACCGCGTGGGGCATGACGGCCCTGAAAATGTACCTGCACAGTGCCCCCTCCACTCCCAGGGGTGAGTCTAGAAAGGGGCATTTGTACAGAGCCTCCCTGTGCCTGGTGAAGCCGGTGCCTATCCCAGCTTACTGGGGACCCAGGAATCAGCTCAGGTGCTGAGGAGGACCCATTTCACCGTCAGCCTGGCTATTCCCCAGGGGCAGCCCCAAGAGGAGTCCTGTGTGAAGTCACCTGATAAGATTTTATGGTCCTTTGAATCATGAACTCACTTTACCAGCTTTGTAATAGAGGGAAACCTTTGTGTACTAAAACTTCTTGAAAACTTTTTATTTGCCACAGAAATATTTCTACAGATAATGGAAACTAGGATTTGAGAGTCTCCCTGGCTTGGAATGTTCCCATCTGTGGGCAGAGCCCCCCTCTGCAGCCTGGGGGAGGAGGGAGAGGGAGTGTCTCACTCTGGCTCAGCCGGAAACATGGACTCTAAGGGGCATGAATATTAAGCTGTCAGTGGTGGAAATTCCAGAATGTATGGAGACACAGACCAAAGTCCTGAACCTGCCAGAATCCTCACTAGTAATTTCATTTCACCCAGAAACCCCACTCCTCCCCTGCCTTGCTCTGTGGTGAAGTGGGTCCTCAAACAAACATTTCAGCATTTCATCTTGCTCACAAATACTTCCAAGATGTGTCTTGAAGAGTGAGTTCTTTTGAAAACATAAATGGTGTTAGAGTTTTGCAGCTTTTTTATGGAGCAGAAATGGAAATGGTTTTGCTTTCAGTATTTTTTGTTTTGTAGAGACAGAGTCTCACTTTGTGGCCCTCACCCTTGTTAGAGTGCCATGGCATCACACAGCTCACAGCAATTCCTGGGCTTAGGCGATTCTCTTACCTCAGCCTCTGAGTAACTGGGACTACAGTCACCTGCCACAACACCCTGCTATTTTTTTGCTGCAATTTGTCAGGGGCCGGGTTTGAACCCACCACCCTTGTTATATGGGGCCGGCGCCCTACTCACAGAGCCACAGGCACCGCCCCCTGCTCTCAGTATTTTCTAAGGGTGATTTTATTGATCTGAATGTGTAAAATTATTAAGTAATTGAAGATAAAAAATTGAGATATATTTTTAAAACAAAACCCAACACTTTTAGGTGGTGTCTATATTTATCAGTCTGTTTACTTGTTTATCAGTCTGTTTATTTGTTAATATAGATACACACATGAAAATGGAATATTATTCGTCCTTTAAAAAGAAGGAAAATTTGTGGCAATATGGATAACCTAGAAGACAAAGCAAGTGAAATAAGCCAGGCACAGAAGGACAAATCCTTCATGCTCTCATTTCTATTTTTTTTTTTTTTTTGTGGAGACAGTCTCACTTTATTTAGAGTGCTATGGCGTCACACAGCTCACAGCAACCTCAGTTGGAGGTTGCTGTGAGGTGTGATGTCACGGTGCTCTACCTAGGGTGACATAATGACTGTCTCAAAAAAAAAAAAAAAAAAAGTACGGAACTAACCAGTGTGATGTAAATGTGTCAACCTGTCTGTGAAACTAGTGTATGATGCCCCATGATCATATCAATGTACACAGCTATGATTTAATAAAAAAAAAAAAAAGAAGAAGAAGAAGAAGACAAGAGAATTGCTTAAGCCCCAGAGTTGGAGGTTGCTGTGAGGTGTGATGTCACGGTGCTCTACCTAGGGCGACATAATGACTGTCTCAAAAAAAAAAAAAAAAAAAAGTACAGAACTTCAGTTAGAAGAAAGAGGTTCAGGAGACATATTATACAACATGGTGACTGTGGCTAATAATCATGTGTTAGATACTTGGAAATTGCTAAAAGAGATTTTATGTGTTCTCACCACAAATAATATTATGTGAAGTGGTAGATATGCTAATTAGCTTGGTTTAACCATCTCACAGCATATACATATATCAAAACATCACATCATATATAGTAAATATGTGCAATTTTAATGTCAACTATATCTTAATGTTTTTTAATGTAAAAAAATTGCCAATTGATAATTTTTGTCTCTAAATAAGTTTTGGCTCTTTCACAACAGACAGAAAAACAAAACAAAACAATTCCTTTGGAGTGGTCTGAGCTTTCTGATGATAATGCTAAAGGTTTATTCACTTATGAGACTGGAAGGCCCTCCCTACAAGCCGTCCCCATGACACTGTGGTCCCTAGGACCCTCTCAGTACTGTGGTGGTGGAAGTTTTCTTCCCAGGAATGTGGGACTCTGGGTAAAACCTTCCTCAGGGCAGATGTGGGTTTTTTTTTAGGGAAGGAGTTCTTGGTTGGTAAAATGTACTTTACTCTGTGGTGAATGCTAGCATCCCTCCTACCATGAGGCTCCAACACTATTTATTTATTTATTTATTTATTTATTTTACAATTTTTGGCTGGGGCTGGGCTTGAACCTGCCACCTCTGACATATGGGGCCGGCGCCCTACCACTTTGAGCCACAGGCGCCATCCTAATTAATTATTTTTATTATTTTTTATACGATCTGAAGAGAAACCAGAGTATTTATTTTTATTATTTTTTGAGACAGAGTCTCACTTTGTCACCCTTGGTAGATTGTCATGGCGTCATAGCTCCAACTCTTGGGCTCAAATGATTCTCTTACATCATCAGCCTCCCAAGTAGTTGGGACTGCAGGTGCCCACCATAACACCTAGCTATTATTACTATTATTATTATTATTATTTTTGGAGATGGAGTCTACCCACTTCGGCCTCCCAGATTGCTGGGATTATACGCATGAGCCACCACACCCGGCCAATACTATTTTTAAAAATCTATTTATCTATTTTTTGAGACAAAGTCTCACTGTTGCCCTTGGTAAAAGGCTGTGGTGTCATACATAGGGAGCACATAGCAACCACAAACTCTTGGGCTCAAGTCATTCTTTTGTCTTAGCCTCTAGAATAGCTGGGACTACAGGTGCCTACCACAAAGCCTGGCTAGTTTTTCTGTTTTTTAGTAGAGATGATGTCTGGCTCTTGCTCAGGCTGATCTCCAACTCCTAAGCTCAAGCAATCCACCCGCCTTGGCCTCCCAGAGTGCTGGGGTTATAGGCGTGAGCCACTGCTCCTGACCAGAAAACACTCTTTAGTTCAAGTGATTATGGCAAATCTGTTTTGAATATTTTAAGTTCCTTTTCTTTTATGTTTACCAAAAGTTTTCAGGGCATATTCTGTTTTTGTTCCTTTTAAATAATTTCAAACTTACAAAACACTGCAACAATGAAAATAGTACAAAGAACAATGATCAATATGTTTCTCCATCAATTCGAACCCCTATATCTCTAAAACTTTAGTGTTGGACTAGCACAGTGGCTCATGCCTGTAATCCTAGCACTCTGGGAAGGTGAGATGAGTGGATTGCCTGAGCTCCAGAAGTTCAAGACTAGCCTGAGCAAGAGGGAGACCCTGTCTCTTCTAAAAATAGAAAAAACTCACTGGATGTGGTGGCGGAGCCTGTAGTCCCAGCCACTTGGAAGGCTGAGACAAGAGAATCGCTTGAGTCCAAGAGTTAGAGGTTGCTGTGAGCTGTGATGCCATGGCACTCTACCAAAGGTGACAAAGTAAGATTCTGTCTCAATAAATAAATAAATAAATAAATAAATAAATAAATAAATAAATAAATTTTCTTAGATGCCACAGGCCAGTAATCAACTTCTAACTCTTTTTATTTAATTTTTAATTTTTTAATTTTCTTAAAGATAAGGTCTTGTTCTGTCACCCAGTCTGGAGTGCAGTGGCATGGTCATTAGCTCGCTGTAACCTCAAACTCCTGGGCTCAATCCATCCTCCTGGCTCAGCCTCCTGAGTAGCTCTGGTCCTTTTTTCAAAAAGGTTTGCTGTGGGCTGGGCATGGTGGCTCAGACCTATAATCCTAGCACTCTGGGAGGCCGAGGCAGGTGGATTGCTTGAGCTCACAGGTTGAAGACCAGCCTGAGCAAGAGTGAGACCCTGTCTCTAAAAATAGCCGGGCATTGTGGCAGGCTCCTGTGGTCCCAGTTAATTTGGGAGGCTGAGACTAGAGAATCTCTAAACCCAAGAGTCTGAGGTTGCTGTGACGCTACGGCACTCTACTGAGGATGACATTGAGACTCTGTCTCAAAAAAAAAAAAAAAAAAAGTTTGCTGAGCACTGCCCAAGCAAATGTATTGTCATTAAACAAGTTATTAAACTGACAGTGAGTTAAGGTCTAAAAATTATTATGTACCCAAGGTACAATTAAAAGAAATCATATCATCCATCAGTTTACTGAACTTTTTATAGATCTCGGTATTACTTTTAAATTCTCTGAGATTATTTTTAGCTTCTGATAGTGGTGATAGCAATTTGCAGAAACTGAGATGAAGATTAGAAACCTCTTCCTTCTCTGGGCCTGAGCAAGCAGAGTTCTTCCTACTTGGTAAATTTAGAAGTGAAAGAGGAAATTCCAAAAGGAAAGGCTGAAGAGTTTGATATGGTAAAGAATTAAGACTTAGGTTTCAAAGAAAATAGTAAGTGGCGTGAAAAGGCAAGTAGCATGACCTGGAAAAAGTTTTGCAGCAACTTTCACAAAGTTTTTATCTCTTTAATTCATTAATATAGTAAGTGCATGAAGAAAATATCAAGATTCCAAAGGATTATGAAAAAAACAAACAGGCAAAGGACCCAAGATGGCAAGTTACTAAGAATGACAGCAAACTGGTTACTGTGTAGATAAATATCTTAATCTCAGTAGCAGTGAAGGAAATGGAAATGGAAAGAACATTTAGGTGTTGAACTGCTTGTTAAATTGTAAAAAGTGGAAGTGACCTCCTGGGTACTGTGGGAATGGGCCATGCTAGCTGTGGACTTTGCTGGGACCATGTTGGAGGGCACCTGGCCTGAGCACACCAAACATTTAAAGATGGTCAGATGACCCAAGAAACCTCCTGGGATGCACTGTGAGGACAGCTGTCTGAACGCATGCTCTGAACCTTTCTGCCCAGAGATGGTGATGGCGGTCCTCTCTAGGGTGGCCACCCCCATGCTGCCGGCCCCGGCCCAGGGGTGTTTGTTCTGATACACAGGTGCTGTGGTGGTAGAGGTTCTCATGGCTTCAGTGAAAGAACAGCTGTCTGTTTTTCTTCCATCAGTGGACAACTAAATGGCCTAGACATCTTTTCCCACAGTTCTTGTGAAGATGAGAGGAAACTGTGGCTGTGAGATCAGGATTCTGGTTTGCCTGAGGAGCCCTCCTCTGTCCTTTGAATCCCTCCCTCCTGCCTCACAGTCACCTGGGGATGTACTGTGGCACCTCCCACTTCTAGAGTGGGTGCCTCTGCAGGGAAATCTGTGAGGTCCGGGGGACACCTCAGAGCCTGGGTCAGCCAAAGTGGGGAACCCAGGAAACAGGCCACTGCACTCTACTTTGTGGAAACTGAGAGGTCTCTTGGTGCTTGTGGAGGGAGCTGGGGAGGCTGAGCTGATATTTTCAGCTCAACAGTGGGGCCCTTGGTTGAGATTAGGGAGTAGTGTAGATGGCAGGTGGCCAAGGTCATGAGCTTGACCTTGAGCCAGACACAGTGGAGGAGCTTGGACAACACTGGTTCGAGTCTAGCCAGAACCAAGGATGGTCTGAGCCCCTCATGGGTGTACTTGGAGCAGGCAGGGGATTGGGCTGCTCCAGACCAGCTAGATGGCAGGGGGCCAGGTCCTCACTGGTAAGGGAGGGGCAAGGAGAGGAGAAGGTGCACACCTGGTGGTATGGGGTGCCAGGTGAAGACAGATCTGGTAGCCACTGTATGGCTTTGGTCATTTTCTTGCAGCTTTCCCTGGAGAGCCCAAGAGGCTGGCGGGCATGGAGCCTCGATGCCGGGGGGGCTGTCCAGCAGCTTCCAGCGAGCTGTGTGTGATAGATAAGTCAGGGACAAGGTAGGTGACAGGCAGTTCCATCTTTTTTCAACAGCAAGAATTGGAAAAGGTTGAGAACAAATGGGCCAGCAATGGAGTTATTTTGCCAAGTGTCTGGGGAGTGCCTGGTGCACAGCTGACTGCACAGCCTCCTGTGCAGAGCCTTGCCCTGGTCTTCTGTCCAGTTGGGACAGCTTGGGCCACTATGCTATGGCTATGGGGGACCCTGTGCTGGTTCAGGAAGGCTCATACACGGGTCCAGGGGACTGTGGCGACCTCTTCTGCCTCTCCAGGCTCAGCTTCTGCCCCTGTGGGTGGGGATTAGCCACAGTGGAGTGTGGGAGGTAGTAGTGCCACCTGCACAGGGTACTCCCAGAGATGCTGTGGTAGGTCTGTTCTGTCAGAAAGGAGAACTGGGGTTATGTATACTGTTGTCTTCCTTTGGTGTCTTAAATGTGACTATCTTCAGTGTGAAAGAGGAACACTACAGTCACCAAGAAACAGCCATCAGAGTGTTTAGATCCCAGATCTTGGTGTAAAACAGCATCTTCCTACCAGTGAGATTTCTGCCGGGCATTGACATTTGTCACATGGCAAGTCAGGTTTTCTGGCATTTTGTCATCTCTTTGCCTGGCATATTTATCCAGGAGGTCAAGGTTGGCATTTTCATTTTCTGGAGGGACCCGCTTGGGACTGTGGGAACAGTGAGCACACAGTCCATCCAGGAGGCCATTGGCGATCACATTGGGAGTAAGACTATTCTGTGGAATACCAGATCCCTTCTCTGCTTTTTCTTCATTTTAAAATTTTAAATAGATTTTTCATGCAAATCCAGAGAAGGGTCCCAATGTATAAAGTAGATAAAAGCAGAACCCCTCTCCATTGCTAGTGTGAGGCACCCTGAGGTTCCGTGGAGTCTGATTTGAAAACCATAGTGGTAAGTAGAGAAAGCTGGTGAAGATGGCAGCAGGAGAGTGACTCAGAGTGGCGGAGGCACCTGCAGGTTGGAGGGGTCCACACTGGTCAGGGTGGTTGGCTGCATGACACAGTGACAGGAAGCCAGCCACTCAGCCCTGGAGCCTCCCAGAGGCAGCAAGGCCCTGCGGGTGCAGTGGCCGCAGACCAAGGGGGAGGTGCAGCATGAGGGGCCATGTGGCATGTGGATGTTCACTCCTGAGCACTCAGTGTGCCTGGGCCGCCCGTTTCAGACCTCATTGTCAGGTTTTCAAACTTGGTTCTTATCTGTCTGTTGATGAGGCACTTTCTGAGTTGTTGTTTTCCAGCAAGACTGGAATTTGAAATTTTGTGCATTAAAAATAGGGAAATTCTTCAGTAGTAAAGTTGGACTAGAATGTGTTAATTTGGGTTTTAATTATGTACTTTTTGCCTACTTGGTCACAGCAGCCTTGCTGGCACATTCCCCTGCCTGGTGACACAGGACAGCACATTCTTTCAGCAAGTGGCAGAGAAAGGAGCAATGCGATGAAATAAGCATTTCTTCCCGAGATAATTTATTTTACCTGTAGGCAGATTGCATGAAGGTATTGGAAGTTTCTGCCTTTCTGGGAAAGGCTGTTATGCTGTTGTATAAACAGCATATAAGGCTATATGCTGTTATTTGCATATAGAGGAGGAAGAAAGTCAGCTTGATTCTTGCCCATGTTCACAGAAACATTTCAGAGTTATCTCTGATTACACTGTGTAGTTGGACAAGGGAAATACTTTCCAAGTTGCACACTTAAACGGTGACTGTTTGAAAATGCTGAGACCAGTCTAGCAAAGCACCCTCTCGCCCCAGCCATGCTGTCTTGGCCAACCCACAGGCCAACTATGTCTGACCTGGGTGCTGATGCTGAGCGGGCACCACTGCCTTCAATTCTGCATTTGCAGGATTGTGGCTTCACCATGTTTTGCAACTTTGGTGTCGAGCTGCCTTGGCAGTTTCTGTTTTAATGTGTACAGAAACCCCTTTCAGGCCCTGTGAAAAGCTCCTTTTCCCCTTGGGTGGGGAAAGAAGTATGTCTCAAAAATGTGTCCTCTCATCTGGTAAAGCACAGTGTGTCCAGGGGCTGGCTAGAGTGGCCAGTGAAGGTTGTCCCTGTGTGTCTGGCCACTGCTCAGCTCTGCACCCTCATGGGTGGGGCGTCCAGTGGGAGCAGAAGTAGGTGCTGTACTTTAGGGAGGGGCACAGTTGGGCCTTCTGGGTGGTGTGACTCCCTGCTGTCTGACCCGACCAGACATACCCATGCCCGAATGCATCTGTCTCTTGTGGCCCCCGTTGTTCTGTTTTCTGATGGGACAGCCCATGGTCCCCCAGCTGTCCTGGCTTGTTTGAAGAAACACATGCACGCTCACTTGCACTCAGACACACAAATTCTTCTTTCCCTTTGAATTTCTCTCACTGCTTTAATCTGTCTGTTTTTGCTACTTTATTGCTCTCTTCTCTTTTTCAAGACTCTGAGTGGTGCCGGGACTAGTGTCATTGCCCCTTAACTGCCAGCTGCACCAGAGAGGCTGCTCCTTCTCCACCTTGTGCTGCCTGGAGACAGGGAGAATGAACAAATCATACTGATTTTTTTTAAGTTCTGTTACTCACTGTTTTTTATTTCGAAGCATGTGATGATCATTAGGTTTCACAGAAGTCATCTTCCTTTTCCTTGAACACTCAGTGATTGGAGAAGTGGGGTGTGGCCCCTTGGGGAGTGGGTTCCCAGGGAGCAGTGTAGGACACATGTGCTGGCATCCTGTGCCCTCAGGGAGGGAAACGTGAGACTGGAGATTGAAATGTGGTCCTGTCATTAAACTCTAAATGCTGGCTAGTGCACCGTAGAGAGGGTTGAGTGTTGTTCCAAGTGTCACATCTAGCTAGGGCTGTGTCCCAGGGGCTGCCAACACCAGCAGTTGGTGACTGGGCCACATCAGGTGTTCCTACCTGGGCACTCAGCGGCAGTGGCATGAGCAGGGAGATCAGAAGCTGAGCTGGGTGCCAGGGCCAGAAGGATCACCCTCCACAGGAGGGCTGGATATCAGAGGAGGGGCTGAGAGGATACCCTGCTGGGCTGGGATCGCCTGTGTGTTCATGTCCTGTGCTCCCCAGCAGTGATGTGCTAACATCTGGTGCTGGGGGTGCTGGCACCAGTTAGAGATGGGTCACAGTGTATGGACCTCAAAGAAATTGGGGGGCTGGACCTGTGAGGTTGTCAGGGAGCAAGAGGTGATGGGGACATCAGACACTTGGATTCAGAGCTGATTACTCCAAATTCACTTGCCCTGGTGCGAAGGTTAGAAGATGCCCAGGTGGAGAGGCCTGTGTGCCTGTGCGTGACAGCTGCTTGCCATCACATGCCACCATGTCTTGTAGGGGCTTTCACGGTGTGGAAAACTTGAAATATAAAAATGTGAAGAGCAGTTGTCTGCTGAGGCAGGGGAGCAGACAGATGCCTTGCCCTGGATACTCTGTGCAGGGGAGTGGGGGGTGGGGGGTGGGAGGGAGGGGTTACAGCAGACATAGCAGTCTGTGGCACATTTTCTTGATTTTGTAGGGGATGGGGGCTTATGGATGGTAACTTTTCTTTTTACTTTTCTATATTTTCTCATTTATCTATAATAAACATTGCTATTTTTTGCTCTCAGCTTTGTCACTGCGATATAATATCCATAACACAATTTACGTTAACCATTTTCAAGTGTCAGTGCACCGAGAACATTCACATATTCACATCATGGCACAGCTGTCCCTACCATCCCTCTTGGCACTTTTTCATTGTCCCCAACTGAAATTTTGCCCCCATTAAACAATGACTGCCCCTCCCCCTGCTCACCCCTGGTAACTGCTGTTCCACTTTCTCTGTGGATTTGACAACTTGAACCTCATGTGAGTGCAATCAGGCAGAATTTGCGCTTTTGTGACAGGCTTATTTGTGCCAGGATTTCCTTCCTTTTTAAATTTAGTATTCCATATGAATAAACCACACAAACATGGCTATTTTTATACAAAGAAAGACATCTTAATGGGAGTAAGCTGAGCATTCCTTGTGTTTCCTTGGGTGTGACCCAGTGTGTCACTGACCTGGATCACAGCTGCTGCTGCAGCTTTGCTGTGT
>CAUYPK010106045.1:0-16531 GCA_963574355.1 Loris lydekkerianus
CACTTGGCAGTTTTCCACTGTTTTTGTCTTCCTCCTGGGGTCCAGAAGTCCCTTGCTGGCTCTCTGTGTCCTCAAGGGGATGATTGTAGGCAGGTCCCACCGGCCAGAGATGTCTGGAGTCTTGTCTCCCCAGATTCGCCAGACCCAGTTACAGGGAAGCTGTTACTCAGCCGCCATCTTTAATCCCAGCCCCGGTATATTTGTATTTCTTGGGTGGTTGTTGAAAGGGATGTGCTGTTTGCCATCCCAGAATGTTCATTTAAGGCCCTTGAGAGCTTTATTTTTCTATTTCCAACCACTTTGCATACATTTTGGTCTGAAAGAATCCACTTTATGCACTGAAATTATCACATTTCCTCTTTCTTACAGTGCCTGTGATTGGTTGGTTCAGCCAGGATTATAGATACTTGCCCCATCTGGGGAAGTTAATTTTATTTAACATTGTGGTAAGGCATTCTTATCCCTTCTGCAGTAGGTAATCAGATAAGAATATGTGGATTCATTAGCAAAACACAACACTTCTCTAATGGTTCAGGATGTATGCACGGGATTTTCACACACAAAGCACGAGGCATAAACACTTAATTCATTAGTTCAAGAGATACTTACGTTAGATTTACCTAATTAGTAAGTGAGTTATTCAATACTTAGGACTAAGGTCTCCAAAGATGAGCAAGAAAATTTTCCTCTTCTACGCTGTATAATTTAAACTATAACTAAACATAATGCAATAAGTACATCATGTTCAGTGCTAAAATGGAAAGAATACTTTTCCTAAAGCTAATGAAGAAAAGAAGGATTGTTGAAAAATTCTAAAATTTGAGGGCTAAATATGGGCTAACTTCTTTATAAAGACCTTATATAACTAACTTCATTTATCTCACAGCAGATTTATAGCAGAGGTATTATTACAATTATTTGGAAAATGAAACTTGAGGCTTAATGAAATTAAGTGATTTGAAAGAGGTCCTCTATGTGATCCCAAATACATTTGCTGCTTGTTCCATAAAGCAAGAGAAAGGAAGGAAGAATTATGTCTGAATTTGGGAAGGCTTTGCAGAAAAAGTGTCATCTGATCTGGGATTTGAGAATAAGTCAGATTTTGCCAGGTAAAGAAGAAGAGGAAAGGTATTCAAGGGTCAGGGAGAGCTGCCCAAGGCCATGGGCAGAGAGGAATGAATTAATTTGCTCTAATTTGAACATACCTCCTTCCAGTCTACCTTTGTGAAAGCTTTTTAGATGGCTGGTGAATTCATAGTACTACCCATGGGTGAGAAATAGAATAAAACTTACACTTACACTTAAATATAAAAAA
Source organism: Loris lydekkerianus (assembly GCA_963574355.1). Classification (NCBI taxonomy): domain Eukaryota; kingdom Metazoa; phylum Chordata; class Mammalia; order Primates; family Lorisidae; genus Loris; species Loris lydekkerianus. The sequence goes on from CAUYPK010106045.1 coordinate 1,316, forward strand.
CACAACTTTGAGCTTTGGATATGATTATAATCCTGACACTAGTCTACATATTCTGGTAGTTTTCTACATGGCCTAAAATAATTAATTCAAAATTTTAAAAAAGTATGATAATGGGTAAATTCCACATTCAATATTACTTACTTAATCAAACACCAATGTGTTGATTTCAAAATAGACATTTCAATAAATTTAGATGGCTTTTTTAGAGAAAAAGGGCAATTTTTTTTCTTGGCTAAATATGGTACAGTGTTAAAAGTGCTGTGCTAATGTAACAAAATACATCAACATATTAAATATCCCTACAATATAAAAATGTGTACATGAACTGGAGTACAACGTGATAGTCACAATTATGATCTCTTTACATTTATATGAGTTCATATGCTAAATATGGGTACTGTGACAAGAGAAAAAAAGGTAAGAGTGTAAATCAGTTACGAACTATATTCAGCTGCTAATAACAAATCCAACTACAGTGGCTTAAACACATTCAATTATCTTACAATTTTATTCTGTCTTTGTTTTTTTATTAAATCATAGCTGTGTACACTAGTGCGATCATGGGGCACCATACACTGGTTTTATAGACCGTTTGACACATTTTCATCACACTGGTTAACATAGCCTACCCGGCATTTTCTTAGTTATTGTGCTAAGACATTTACATTCTGCATTTACATTTAATGTGCTAAGACATTTACATTCTGCATTTACATTCTGCATAAGTTTCACATGTACCCTTATAAGATGCACCGCAGGTGTACTCCCACCAATCACCCTCCCTCCGCTCATCCTTTCCCCTCCCTCCCCACCCTTTGCCCTTTCTGTCTTTTAAAACAAATCCAGTGGTAAATGCCTCAAGGGTGACAGAACAGCTCTCCAGGATCTTTCCCTATTTCTGCTCCATAATTCTCAGCACACACTTCCACCTTCAGGCCATAAGGTGGCAGCGAGAGCTCCAGCAGTCTCATCCACAAGTCAGGCAAGGGAGGGAGAAGCCTCATTTAAAGGTATTTTTAAAACAATAGTTTTCTGCTTTTAACACATCTTCCACCTCTGGCTTTAAAAAAATTTGTAAAACTATTTGTGTGTGTATGTGTATACATATGTTTGTATATATGTGAGTGTATACATATATATATATATATATATTTTTTTTTTTTTTTTTTTTTTTTACACTGGGCACATCTAAAAATGTCAAGTTTCTGTTATGAGGGAAAAAAGAAAAAAAATATGCAATTGTGCAGCCAACTAGAACTTTGCACTACAGTGTCTGATATGAAAAGCCCAAACTGATAAAGAGCTTCAGCAGATCTTATGAGAAAATGGCAGCAATAGCCGTGATAGCATTGCTGTGGTGCTCTGTACTTTATAAAGTGCTTTCATAGTCCACGCAATGTTGAACATGGATTAAACAGCAATGGTCCAGATGACAGGGGCTCTGGCATGTAACTGCTGTGACACAGAAAGTGTCACAACACTATTCACTGAGGGATTCCTCACAAGAAGGTGCTCTTTCTGGCAAAAGCACTTTAAATCACTCCTCTGTGGCCACAGAGCAGACAGAGTAGCAAGGGGATATTTTTGCAGCAGCCTCAGGTGAGGGCTGCAGCTGTTGGGAACATCATACAGCCACATTATCCTGTGAAGAAGTCAGCACCTTGCAGAGCACAATGGAGGCAAGGAAAACCTTCCACAGAAATCAACAGAGAAGCACGGGTCCATGAGCTTTGAATGATTATATTTTGACATTGTGAGCATATGCTTTGAATAAGAGAAAAACTATCTTAACATTGCTCTATAGATTATAATAAAAGCCTTGAGGTTAGAGGTGGACATCTCGGCACAGATCCCATTAGATAAGACAGGAGACATATGAGCATTTCTAAACATGGCAAAAGAATAGAAACAGAACATTTTCAAAGCCACATGGGAACTGATAGTATTAATCAGTTAGATAGTGCCTTAATGCACAGGAGCTAGTGCTGAGACTCACTGTATGTCCCTCATAGAAATACACACACACACTACAGTCATTTTAAATGCCCCTCCCAGTTTTTGTCTTTAATACCCCCAAATTGTAGAATACTGTTCTTTATGGGGTTACAGAGAGTACAGAGAAACACATTGTAGGAGGTACTACACTCTTGAGTAAAGATTTTAGGGCCAGAAAAAGTAAAATAGTTAGACAACTTCCATTACAAAATTCTGCTAACGAGTATTATTTCTATAGGGTCTATAGACCTATTACACCTTTCCATTGTGATATAATTCATTCTTCAGAACATCTTTTGAAAGAACCAAGTCCTGTTTTCAAGATAGGAATACTGGGTGACAAAGGGGTTAGAAGGTTAAAATCAAGGTTACTCAGCTCTTAAGTATAAAGACAAAATTCAGATAATTAGATTTCAATCCTATGCTGCTAGAAGGGGGTAGAGAAATTTGAATAATGTTGGCTTGTGACTTTCCAATGTCACTGTTGTTCCCTGAGTACTGCACTCTGTCCTCTGACACAGCTCAGGTTTTAGGGAAGCACCAGTTCAGTCCCTAGCTTCATAGATGTATTTGGAATAAGCTTGGGCCTACCTTTCACCTCCTGGGGTGGTACCAGACCTAGGCTCACCCTCAGGGTAATGGTGACTGGTTCAAGGACAGGATTCCACATAAGGACCTTCAGTCTCATTCCTGGACTTTGCAGCAATCATGGAAAGGAAATGTTCTCATTGTCCTTTGACTGTTAAACCTGCACCAGGAGGTATTTCCTCATGTATAACAATGGCCAAAAAATAAATCTAGTACATAGAAATGTAGAGGCAAGAAGAAAACTCAGGCCTGGAGCATTTGAGTTCCTAGATTCAGTCATCCTTGAATCAAAACCCAAACTCTATATTTTTCAATTGTGTGAGAAACCAAAGTCCCAGTTTTTCTAATTAGCCTAATTTTGGTTAGATTTAATGGTATTATAATGGAAACAATCTTAACTAAGAAAGTTAGTTTATAGAAGATAAAAATATGATATAATTATGTTATGTAATTACTATTGACTAATTTAAAATAGCTGCATCTAACCCAGCATCGATGGTTTTTCAGAGTCCAAGTGTAATGCATTAGTGAAACTGATTTACTCCGAGAAGATTTGGGATTTTTCCCACCTCTGGGGATATTTGTTAATAAATTATAAGAGCATTTGACTAGAACTTTCCAGAGTCCTTGTGGGGTTTTTTTGTTTGTTTGGTAATACTTGATCCTATAAAATAGGTAGTCCAGTTTCCATATTCCATAGTGTCTCTCTATTTTAGGTAATTGTAGGAAATGCATTCACACCATATCACACAGAGGTTTATGAGAAGTAGGCTCATTATTCAGTATCAATGACCACTATTTGAGCACCTATCATTAATAAAAATACTCTATTTTAGTATCTAAAAGGATTCAACTACTTACAGAAATCTTGGGAAAATAAAATCAGAGCAGAAAATAGTATGTAAGATAGTCTCATTTTGCTGAGAAAAATAATACCTGACTAAGACAGAAGAACAGAAAGAAATCAGGACATACAAAAATTTCATATCAACATTACCTGGGAAAATTTGTCAACTGCACTCAAGGTTCAGTTTAATGCTGTGAATAAGAATTACATTTACAAATGACTTCAATTTATACTTTAAATTTTACACTTTTCTCCCTATGGTTTTCCTTTTACTCTTGAAACACTGATTATATCAGTACCTGCCAAGTCAGAGAATTAAAAAGCCTTAATTATCTGCTGAGAGCAATAAATTTACGTGATGTTAACAACAGTCAGTGACTATAAATCCTGTTTCCCCCACCGGCTCCCACTCACCTCCGTATCCTCTCCCGACCCATGTTATGAAATCATACGAACCTAATTACTCTTTCTTCACAGAACTTAGTTCTTATTTAGGTGATTAACCTATATGAAGTTAGAACTTTTCTGAATGCTTAGAGAAATATTACATGCAAAAACTTGAGGGGGGGAGCAGAGAAAATGCTAAAGTAAATTCTTAACATTTTTGACTAAGTGTGAAAAGTATTTTTTTCTCCTCCTCCTCCTCCTCCTCCTCCTCCTCCTCTTTCTTCTTCTTTTTCTTCTTCTTCTTCTTCTTTTTTTTGAGAGACAGAATTGCCTTACTCTATTTCCTGAGGTTAGAGTGCCATGGTGTGAGCCTAGCTCATAGTAAACTTAAACTTCTGGGCTCAGAGATGCTCCTGCCTTAGTGTCCCAAGTAGCTGGGACTACAGGAGTCCACTATAATGCCTTGCTAATTTTTCTGTTTTTAGTAGAGAAGGGGGTCTAACTGTTGTTCAGACTGGTCTCCAACTCCTGAGCTCAAGGGATCCTTCAGCCCAATGTGAGAAGTTATTTTTAGCATAAAAATTAAAATGTGGCCTTCTGTTAAAACCAATCATTCATTTCACAATGTCTTACAACTTCTTAGTTTTAAAAATTTACCTGTGGTAACTTTCCCCCACCCAAGCAGCCCAGGCAAAGACTATAACTTGTATCAGATCTGTGATACTATGTACTTCTTTGATATAATTGTCAATATACAGTATTTCCACCAGATTTTTTTTGCTGAAGTAGTCTGCTTTCTCCAAGTAATAATTCTGAAATGATATCAAAGACTATGAAACGCACATAGTAACAAATTTAAAAGTTAAAATAAAAATTTAATGAAGAATTTAACAGTTCACATGAAAGAATAAATATATAAAGTTCTTAAAATAAGTGTACAATGGGAAACATTAGTACACCAGATGTTAAAACATTATTATAAAACTAGCAATATTATAGCAGTGGAATTATTATGTGAATAGATGGATCACAGAAAGAAAAACCAGAAATTTCTCTCAGCTCAAGGCTGATAGGTTTGCTGCATGCCTGTTCTCCATTGTCGGGAACTCTCCTTTGTGAAAAGGAGGAGAGGTCCCTAGATAACCTTTTTATGTTCTGCTCTGGAGGACTATCATGCTAGGAGTGGGACAGACACACCGAGAGACTGTACAGCTGTTCTGTTATGTCATCTTGAGCCCCTGTGCTTGTCGCAGTCCAGCTTGATGCTGCAGGTTATTCATTCAGATTGGGGTATTCATTCCCAGGCAACTTTTGGAAGTTCAAGTATGAGCCTGCACAAGTCCCTCTCCACAGTGGTGGGTTACATGACCTTGGCTGGTGCCTGGGTGGGTTATGAGACCTTGGCAGGTGCCTGGGTTGTCATGAGACCTTGACCAGTGCCTGGACATTTTTCAGGACCTGGGTCAGTGCTGGGGGATCTTTGTATTTAGTGCTGAGTTGGTCCCTAGTTTATTGTTGGAAGCTCAGGCAGAAGGCCGAGTGAGGCTCTCTTCACTGAGGTGGGCATTGTGAGAGATTGCTCTGCTGAGGTCTCCCCACTGTGGGAGTGGCTGTTTGGCAAGGCTTTCCAGATGGTAGCTGGAGATGCTATGGCTGTAGGTCTTTGCTTCATCCAGATCAGAGAGCAGGACTGTAGGCATGGTGTTGGATAATTCTACAGGAGTTTGGCTGGCAGGCAGGTGCATAAAACGAAAGGGCACAGCCCACTGCATGTTACCTGTGACTGTGAGGGCATGGCTTCCTGCATAGTGCTCAGGTCTGCAAGGGTGTGGCTTCCCCACATAGTGAGCAGAGCCAGAGTGCTGGTTCCTCCCATCGGCATACAGGGGCATGGAGGCACAGCTTTCCAGGTGGTGTGTGTGTCTGTGGGGGCACAGACCTGTGCTTGGTACCTGTATCCATGAGCTTTTCCATAGCACCGTATGGCCCAGGAAGCTTATTTCACTGTTCGAGATATGATGACACTGGGTTGTGGGAGCTTCAAACCTGAGAGCCCAGAGTGGTGTCAGCTGCAACAATCCAGGAACTGAGGCCAGCAGGTCCCTCTGAAGCCTGCTCTCCAATGCTACTATATAGTCTCCAAGCAGTTCTCCAATTAGCACAGAGGCCACTGGTGGTGGGGTGGTGGGACACTCAAATTGCAGTGTCCAAGCCGGGAGTGTGTTGCCCTGGAAGCCTCTCCTTTATCCCTTCTCTACATGTAGTGATCTCCCCCAGGTCCCTTCCATGTTGGAGAGGGGAACTGCCCGTCCTCTTCTCCTTCACTCTGCGTGCCCCGCATCAGTTCTCTGATGGCCTCCTACAGTCTGTCTAAGGGAGTCCATCCACGGTGGACACCTACCTGAAGTATTTGATCCTGAACGTAGCATGTGTGGGCTGCTTCTAGTCTACCAATTGGCCCTCTTCCCTCAGTTACAGCTTTGTTTCAATAATATAGGAAATTTTAGATATGTCTGCAAACTATTAAGAAAAATAAAAACAGGTATGGATTGATGTATAGATGTATAAAAAGATATTTTAAAGGTTATGCACTAAAATATAAATATAAACATAAACAGTGATTTCTTTAGCCTGGTAATATTTTGGGTGATTTTTATTACAATTTTTTCTTAATGAATTCTATGAAACAATGAGTTATTTTTTTTCATAAAAAAGGATAATCATAAAGCAAATTATATTTTAGAAACCAGGAAATACCATATAAATACATAAAACAAGCAAAAAAATGTTGCTTTCCTATATCTAAATATTGATAACTACATGCTCATGTGTGCTTATAACAGTTTAGAGATATGATATATCAACTATTGGTAATGAGTCTGTGTTATGTCTGAAATAAGCCTTCTTAAAGTGGCATGTTATGTGTCATGGTATTTCACTACTTATAAATCTCCTACACAACTTAAACCTAGAAACACTTCCACCAGATCTATTCATAGATGGAAGAAGCCTAAGCAGAAAATCAACTCATCTGAAAAGCTGAGGAAGCCTAAAGCTGGTAAAAGATGGGAGACTTTACACCTTTGGTATTAACCTGGATAGAGGTGGAACACATTCTTAGTAAAGAATCACAAGAATAGAGAAGCAAGAATCCAATGTACTCAATTCTAATATGAGGCCAGTAGATGATTTAACTTATGGTTCATTACACAAGTTTTGAGATAGACAAAAATCAAGAAACATAAAATCTATGTAAAGGGAAACAAACAAAGTCCTCTCAGCAATACAGATAAGCTGAACAAGTTGGAACTCACATAGGTGAATCAAAAAGGATGCGGCTGATGGAGATTCTTAGAAGCAAAATAATGGACCATAACACAATCTGCCTCAAAGCTTTCATAGTAACTCATGTAAATGTCTTCCATCTTTTATATTTTATGTGATATTTTTACTGCATCTTTTCTATGTTTGGTATATTTAGAGATGCTTAACCATTGTGTTACAGTGGCTAATGCTATTCAATTCATAACATGCTGTATTCTAGGAGCAAAGCGCTATACCACACAGCTTAGGTGGGAAGAAAATGATACCATCTAGGTTTCCTTAAGTTCACTCTATGATATTTCCCTCAATGGCATCAGCTAATGACATGTTTCCCTTAAAGTATCCCCATCATGAAGCAATGCATCACTCTGTGAGTATTTCAGGCTAGAGTTGGCTACAAGGAAGATTCTCAAAGATGTGAAGGGGATCAAGTGGAAGATCTACTTTTAGCCCTTTGAGGATTCTCCTTAGTAGGGATTTATCCAGAAGAAAAACTATCATTTTACCATAAGGACATTTGCACTAGAATGTTCATCGCATCTCAATTCACTATCACCAAGAAATGGAATCAACCCAGTGCCCCACAACCCATGAATGAATTCATGAACTGTGGTATGCGTGCACCATGGAATTCTATTCAACCATAAAAAATGATGGAGGCTTTGCATCTTTTGTATTAACCTGGATGGAGATGAAACACATTCTTCTTAGTGAAGTATCACAAGAATGGAAAAACAAGTATTCAATAAACTCAATAGAAATATGAAACCAGTGGATGAATAATTACATGCCTACAGGAGAGAAAAACACAATTAATTTCAAGTGGAGGAGGGTCAGAGGAAGGAGGAGGGAGGAGAGAAGGGAGGAGGGAGGAAGGATGGGGCCTGGTGTGCTCTCACCTGATGGGCACAATGTAGGGGAATATGGCATACTTCCTTGCTGAAGAGCTCAACTACAACTTGGGCTTCACCTAACAAATGCAAATGGTGTAACCTAATTGTACCCTCATATTAAACTGAAATAAAAAAAAAAAAAAAAAAAAAAGATGTGAAAAGGGTAAGGAAGGCAGCCACTGTTTCATAATTCATATACATTGTTGCTGATCTGCTGACTGCCTCTCAGGCACCAAGCAGTAGCTAAGTCTACAATTTCTCTACCTCCTGTCCATTTTCCTTTACATTCTTGGAATCCAAGATATGTGTTTAACTCTGACAGAGGTCCCAGCTTCTTCGAGATACCCTCCAAAGCAAGGTCAAAGACAGCAAGAATGGACATGAGTTGAAATTCATCCTCGTGGGTTCCAACTAGTGTTTGTGGGTTCCAGCCTACTTGTGAAATTGCCTGTCCTATAGATTCTAAGCTTTAGCATCAAATGCAGAGACAAAAGCCTTGTGTAGACTGACTAGCCAGTTTCCACGACTATGCAAACCAAGTCCCTATTATAAATGCACAACTTCTGCTGGTTCTGCTTCCCTAGTTGATTCTGACTGATAGGATGAATGCCTGATTGGCACAAGATTTCTCACCTGCAGCATGAGGAAAATTATTTCAAAGCCAGATTTCCACACTCAATCAAACTGTCATTTCAGTTTAAGGGAAAAATAGAATCATTTTGAACACATAAGACAAATTTACCACCTTAGGACTCCTAAAAAATAACCTAAACGAAGTTAAATAAAAATCCAAGAGAAAGGAAATAAAACTAAACCTAAGCACAGGTTTTATAATCATGTAGAAGGTCTAGAAAATCCCACAGGTATTTCTTTATGGAGATGGAATTCACCATTAAACAGACTATATCATGAATATCTGGAAGTATTATTGTGTGCATATATCTGTATACACACATATACATATTTATTATAAATTATGATATGCCATTGCTAAGAAAAATACATATCATCTCTTTTGCTAAACAAATAAACAAACAAAATGGAAACTCTGGGAAAAAAAATTTCCACAGAGAGCCATGGTTCATAGATGAAATAAGCCAATTGTGATGTGACATGAAGCACATAACAGAATATATCAGAGTTTCCTGGAAAAACAATAGCACAGACGTACAGGGGAAGAAATTGCACAATGATGAGGGGGCCTACTGAGACTACAAAGTCATGTGTTATTTGTAATTTTTATTTAAGTTATAATAGGTATTTAGCATAATGATTACCCCATGATGTATTTTTTAAAAATCTTTTGTCACTAATAGGAATTTTGTCTTCAGGTAAATGTTTCCTTATTACGTATTACTTCTAAATCCAGATGCATGTAAGAAAATGTGTTCTCGTTTTTAAAATGAATGTAAGTTCCATCAGACAAAGGCTTTACCTACACCGATAATTAAAACATTTCAAGTTCCTAAAAGCAGGTCTACCACATGGTCAGTGCTTCTTAGATACTTCTGGAATTTGCTAATTTACAAATTCAGAAAGGTTTAGCTTAGCATTTAGACATCATCTTATAATTCTTAGGAGACAACTGACCAAGTATTATTATAAAAATAAACTTACAGCCATCAAGAAACACATAAAGTTACAAATAACAACTTCAACTCCTTCATGTAGCTCTCATTTTGGGAGAGAACGTTAGATACATCTTTGAGGACTAAATAACTGAAAATAAAATAAAGCATTTGAGGTTCAGCCACTCTGTCATGTGAATTTCTGGTTCTTTTTATTCTGTTAAATTTGGAGAAGTGAATGGAAGAAAATGTATTTTCCTCATAGGTTGTAGAGGTTGTTTCCACATATTTTTATTGGTATATATCAATTTTTACAATCAGGAAAACATCAAAGGAAAGTTTTAAAAATGAGGAACTTCTATATCTTATGGAAATATGTTTATATTATTAATGTTAAATACAATTACAAAGTTTGTAGTACCTTATGAACTTATGAACCTATCTTTTAGAAGTGCCTCTCTTTGTGTAGATATTTATACCCGCGTTTATGGAGAGACACATACCAACTTACTTTTGAGTTTACTTGGGAAGCACAGATTGTGGTGGGAGGAATGAAGTGGAAGGGTGAATTCAGATGTACTGCTTTCCTTTTCATTTCTTTTTTTAATGGTCATAACTTCATTTTTAATACAGAAAAAAAAATAAAAAAATTCTATCCCCCCCCCTGGTCTTTAAGAAAATCCTTTTAGCAATTCTTCTTTATTCATGACAAGTTTCTCTCTCAACAGAAACATTCTCTTCAACTGTTGTATTTTTCCAATATTAAAAACAAAATAAAGTGATAGAACAAAAGAGCCCTCCCTTGGTTGTACTCCCCCCTCTACCAGCTGCTGCTACTTCTTTATCCCCTACACATCAAAACCTGGCACAAGGTGTTTCTTCTTACTTCCCCCACTTGCTATTTCCAGTTCTGTCTTGAACCACTGCAGTTATGGTCTTGAATCCTTCCCCACTTTGGAACATCTGTTTTTGTCAAGTTCAACAATGACCTCCAAAGTGCTCCATCTTATGGACACTTCTCCAACCCTGTCAGCAGCATTTAGCGTGTTTTGTCATTCCCTCTCCCTCCTTGAAACATTTCCTTCTCTTGGTTTCCAACACTACCCATTCTCTTGGTTTTCTTCCCATACCACTCACCTTTTCCCCCCAGTTTCCTTGGCTGGCTGTTTCTCATTTTCCCAATCTCTTAGCCTTGTCCCACCCCTTGAACATTTCCCTAACTACATACAAATTCCTCCACAATCTTACCTAGCCCATGGCTTAAATATGAATTATGTGTTGCTGACTCCCCAAACTAGGTCTCCATTCTCAGATAACCTTTCTCTCATAATATTCATAAATCTCATAAATCCTGTTCTCAAACCATTCACAAATCTGACCTCTTGTTACCTCTCAAGGTAGCACTTTGGTCCAAGTTACCGTCATCATGGCCTTGGATGATTCTAGCAGCCCCCAAATTTGTGTCCTTGCTTGGGTCCTTCCCTGTACAGTCTATTATCCATTCAAAGGCCATATCAATCAGATAGTATCAGTCTTCTGCATAAAGCTTTCAATGGCTGTCCATCGCACTCGGAGTAAAAATCAGAAGTGCCCATAGGCCTTACACAGTTTGCTTCCCCTCCCCACCTTTCTGGCCTCCTCTCTCTTTTTCCTTCTTGGCACCTTCTGCTCAAGCTCTGCTTTCTTTGGCTGTTCCTTGAACACAATAGGCTTTTTACCATTCTGCGACTTTTGTACTTCCTAGAGCATCATTTGTGCCTCCTTCTTCAAGTCTTTGCTCAAATGTCACTTTCTTAACAAGATTCTCTCTGATTGATATATTTAATACTAACCCATTCTCTTCACCTCATTCCTGCATTCTCTGTCCTCTTCTCCTGATTCAAATTTCTCCAGAGCACTTATCACCATAAGATATCATAGACCATTTATTTTGTTGATAATCTATTTCTCTTAAATGTGATATAAATTACAGAGGGCAAGAGGTTTTCATTTTTTTTATTGCCATATTTCAGTATCTTCAAATTGTGTTTATAATATAATAAGTGATTATTACATGTCTGTTAAGTTAATTCACACACCAGTGAAGGAATGACTGAACCATTGTGCAGGAAAGAGCCCAAAGCAAATACTGCGAGCTTGTGAAATCCAGAGCCAGAAAGGGAAATGCCAAGAGCACCAGTTCAGAAGGAAGCTGGGGCAAGTGGGTTAACACCAGACTAAACATTACTGGGCCAGCTGCGATGTAGTGCTGGGAGCATGACTTTGTTTTAAAGAGCCAAAGCCAGGGAGGTTTTATTCTGTTTGTAAATTACAAGAAAGGTTATAAATTCCAGCTGTAAGATAATTTTACCTCCTTTTGTCAGTCACGAGACTCACAATAAGGAGTCTCACCTAGCACAGGTACATACGTTTTATGCTCCTCCCCTTTCCCCCAGCACCAAGTAGTTTCCAGAGCATCCATGTTTTCCATGTGACCCTGCCACTGCTGTCCTCCCTGGACTGACTTTCCTCTGCTTTCTTCAGTCAAGTTACTACAAGGGCTCTTTCAAGTTTTATTCCCATACAAGCTTCTTCCTCCATTCTCTTAGTTGTCCCATATCCCAGTATCAAATTGTCTACACTCATCTCTTCCTAAGCACAGGCAGGAATGCACAACCTTGGCTGATCCCACTTTTTTTCCCAGCATGTCTTCTATGCAGCAATGCTAGCCTCTCATCAATTCTCATAAATCATCCATCTCTAGATATGCAGGCAGTATGATTACATGTTTGGGACACTTATTCCCTCTATTCCACATACATTTGATAATGTTTTGAATATTTAACTTCCCTGTGGATGTACTAACACCCACCAGTGGCATAGGAAATACACGTCCGCATATGTATGCAAATATGCCCTATACTTACTTGAACAAGAAATGTCATTAAAAAGATGAAATGAGAGATGACATACCCTACGTCATCAGTCAAAGAAAGGAAAGAAAAAAGGAAAGCTTTTACTTTTTCATAACCTTTTGTAAATTACAAAATAACCTGCCTAGGTTCAGTTTTTCATTATAGCTAATTAAATGATATTGCTATATAAGTATAGATATTTTAGTGGGAATAAATTAACTTTATTTTTTCCTTTTGGTTTAGAAATTTGCAGAGGGCAGGGCCAAGTAGGAATAAGAAGCAATTAAAATAGCATTAACTTTATAAATGCTAAATATAATGAAATTCTTATTTAATTTCCCTTAGCACACAACATGCAAAGGAACAATTCAATCCAAGGAACAGACTTCTGAAAATCATCATCAACCTTAACCTGCTCCTATTCATTACACAAAGTAGATAAAATATTTTCATCAAGCATAGAACAGTGAAACATGGCAATTCTACCGAAATATTATTCAATACCTTATTGCCCAATTTAGAGAACAGATAGAAAAGATTGTGTATAGTACTATGTTTTATGGTTTAAAAGCAATTTCTCGAAGACATAAAAACTCTATATAGGAAGTTTAAAAATCATATCATTCACCTGTGCAAAATAAATTTCCCATGCTGAATAGAGAAAAACCCATGATGTAATAGCAATATTGAAAGTTAAAAATATGTATAATGTTTAAGGTAAAACCTATCAAATTAGATATTTTAAAAGTGTGACAATGATGTACTGTGTTTTAATAAAACACATTTCCCCAAATCTTTCTCTATCTTAATAAATAAGCTTGTCATTGCACTGCAGTGCTATTTTGTTATCTTGCCCCTTGACATCTCTTGATCTTAAAATTCTGAATACAGAAAGGGAAGAGGAGGAATCCATAAGCTCTCACCTAATAGGCACAATGTGAGGATATATGGCACACCCCTGGTGAAGGGCTGAACTACAACTTGTACCTAAGAAATGAACACAACGTAATCTAATTGTTTCTAGCCTCATAATAATCTGAAATTTAACAAACTCTGAATATAGTCTTTTCAGTAGCATAAAACAAACTCAATAGCTGTTACAGTACCTCATGTGTTTACTCGTGTTTCAATAAAAGATCACATCAAATTAACAAAATTCCTATATAATATCATCTGTGCTACATAAGATAGGGACTCTGGGTTCAGGTCCAGAGTGTATGAGGACAAAATGATGTTCAATATCTACTTCAAGGCCACATGCTGACTCATGAAGGAACTTTGCTTTATTTCAATTTTATTTTTATTAAATCATAGCTGTATACATTAATGCAATCATGGGGTACAATATTCTGGTTTTATATGCAATTTGAAATATTTACATTTAACTGGTTAACATAGCCTTCATGAAATTTTCTTAGTTACTGTGTTAAGACATTTATATTCTACACTTAGTAAATTTCATATGTACCCTTGTAAGATACACTGTAGGTGTGGTCCCACCAATTATCCTCCCTCCACACCCATCCTCTCCCCTCCCCATCCCTTTCCCCTTCTTCTTGGGTTATAGCTTTCATATGAAAGCTATAAATTGGTTTCTTAATATGGCTGAGTACATTGGATACTTTTCTTCCATTCCTGAGATATTTTGCTAAGAGTATGTTCCAGCTCCATCCATGTAAACATGAAAGAGGTAAAGTCTCCATCTTTCTCATATCAAACTCTTATACACAGCAAAGGACTTTGGTGTTCCCAAGATGGCCATTTGGTGGCACCTAAGTCATTCTCCAGAACATGGATGCTCATATTACAGAAAAGCATCCAACGTGTGGCAAGAACAAATTTGACCATATTTTTCAAAATTATCATTAAAAAATGTTGCTAAGGAAACTCTATGGGTGGTTGAATTTTTTATCTGTGCTTATCATAACCTTACAAAAAACTAAAGCTAGGCTAGGCACCCATAGCACAGTGGTTAAGGCACCAGCCACATACACTGAAGCTGGCAGGTTTGAACCCAGCCCGGGCCAGCTAAACAATGACAACCGCAACAAAAAATAGCATTGTGGTGGGCAACTATAGTCTCAGCTACTTGGTAAGCAGAGGCAAGAGAATCACTTAAGCCCAAGAGTTTGAGGTCCCTATGAGCTGTGATGCCATGGCACTCTACCAAGAGCAACATAGTGTGACTGTCTCAAAAAACAAACAAACAAACAAAAAACTAAAGCTATGGTAAGGCTTTCATTTTTCTCCTTAAGTACAATTTATATATTTATAAATAGATTTCATTCAGTTGTCCAATTAAAAAAAAATTTTTTTTTATTGTTAAATCATAGCTGTGTACATTAGTGCAATCAAGGGGTACAATGTGCTGGTTTCATATACAACCTGAAATATTCTCATCAAACTGTTCAATGTAGCCTTCATGACATTTTCTTAGTTATTGTATATAGACATTTGTATTCTGCCTTTAGTAAGTTTCACCTGTACCCATTCTAAGATGCACCGTAGGTGTGGCCCCACCCATTACCCTCCCTCCACCCTAACCTCTCAGCTCCCTTCCCCTTCCTTGGCCTTTTCCTCATAGTCTTGCACTATAGTTGGGTTATAGCCTTCATGTGAAAGCTATAATTTAGCTTCATAGTAGGGCTGAGTACATTGGATACTTTTTCTTCCATTCCTGAGATACTTTGCTAAGAAGAATATGTTCCAGCTCCATCCAT